>RJWM01038274.1:0-16855 GCA_004363535.1 Dasyprocta punctata | reverse complement strand
GTGTCTGTTGTGCAGTGCTGGCTCGTGGGAAGTGCTGTGGTGGGGTGGGTGTCGTGGCCAGCTGTCAGCCTGTGCCAGGTTTAGCAGGGCACAGAGAGGCAGTGTCTCTGCCCTTGAGGTGTGCAGAGGCAGCAAGCAAGAAAGAAAAACCGATCAAACAGTAAGTGGGGCTGCACTGAGGTTAAGGCTCTGGGGGTCCATGTCAGAGGTGTGGGCTGCCCAGAACCCCAGAGAGGGCTTAATCTGCCCTGGGAGGGGAGAGCCACCTTCCTAGCGGGTGGGAAGACTGAACCAAGGTCCGAAGGGTGGTGGGCAACTTGATGACAGTGAGTGAGAATGCTGGGAGCACCGCAGGTCTGGGGGAGTTTTGGACTTTACCCAGCGAGCAGCCGAAAGACAGAATGGACTTCAGCAGAGGTGAGACTGTCAGGGAGGTTTGCAAAGGCCTCCTAGGTTGCCTGAGAAGCTGGCTGGGCCCCAGGCCTGTGGGGATCATGGTGCTGCCCCCCTGGGGGGCTGCTACCAAGGTGGGGGTTGGGTGAGATGCAAGGTGCTGGCGCAAGCAAGAAGCTGTGGGCCAACGGTAGCAGAGAGGCCACTCTGGGACAGCCAGATGCTGTGATGCTGTTTGGCCCCCTCCTTCTGCAGTGAATTAGCTAGATTCCTGTGGTCCTGGGGCATAGGCGTGAGGGAGGGAAGGTTCTATGAGCAGGTGGCTGCTGGTGAAGCTGTGGGAAAGGAGAGGAGATGGCCCCATGGGGTTCTTAGGCCTCAGGCCCAGCCTATCTTTCCCCTCCCTCAGGTGACTAGGAGGCCCTGCCTGGGTGGTAGTCCTGGCCAACAGCTTTGTGCACTTTGTAAGGCACACATTATAACCCCATTTTATGGATGAGAAAACAAAGGCCTGGAGTGGCTAAGTAACTTGGCCAGCATCATGTTTCAAGGAGGTGGTGAAGCTAGCATCCCAGTGTCTGATCCCAAGTCTTGTACGTTGAGGCCGAAGTTGTTCACCCTGCAGCTCTTGGGTGCCTGATCTTGTGTGTCACCTGTGTGACTGTGGCTTCACTGGCCAGGCTGAGTCTGGCCTTCAGTACTTAGCAGTTGCTGTGAGCATCTTCGTTTGCTGACTTCTTCCCACGTGTGTATTAATTGCTGTGTGGCATTCTCCCAGCGTCAATACCCACGCTTCCTGGAACTGATTTCCTTTGAGCAAACCGTCTTTTACTAATGTACGAGTATAGTCTTGAAGAACATTACTGTATATAAATGTTGGAATATCTAATTATATTCTTATGATAAATTTATAAAAATAGAGTCACTCACATGGACTTGGTAGCCAGTGCACCTGAGTTTGAGTCCTGTCAGCCCCACTTGCAGGGTGTATGACTTGGACAAGTTACTGAACTCTCAGGGTACAGTCTGTTTTTGCTTCTGTAAAGTGGGCATAGCAATAGTTCACAGGATTGTTCTGAAGATTAAACTGTGTGTATGTGCGTGTTTATATGTGCCAAAATGTATATGCATATGAATATCCATAGAAAGGTATGGATAATATATCACATGCCTTGAACATAAAAGCTGTGTGAGTACCTGCTATTATTTTACTAATATCTGCCTTCCAGAAAGATTCAGTCATTTCATGCTGCTGTTAGCATTAGAGAAATATATTAAAAGAAAACAGTTCAAGCTGGGCATGGCGGTGAATCCCTATAATCTCAGCACTCTGGGAGCCTCAAGCTGGAGGATTACAAGTTCAAACCCAGCCTGGGCAAGTTAGTGAGATCTTATTTCAACATAAAATTTTAAAAATGTCTTGGAATGTAACTCCCTAGCACCATGATAGATAGATAGATAGACACATATGTACATACGTACATAGAAAGATAGGTGAATTCACTATTCACTTCACTCTCTGCTCATCTATGAGACGAAATTTTTTCTTATGTCTGCTTTATTTGCCTTTTGCCATTTGTGAATTGGTTTATGTCGCAGGTTGGGATGGTGTCGTTTGCTATTGACTTGTAAAAATTATTTATATTTATATATTAAGGTTATTAAACCTTCACCCATGTTGCAAATATTTTCCGGTTTGTTGTTTGCTTACTAAGGGTATTCATAATGATTTTTACAAATGGAAGTATTTTGCTTTAAAGAAGGAAAGGAAATCAAATAAAAAAGGAATTAAGATGGAAGGTGTGTTATGTACATGTGTCAACTCCCAACAAGGAATGTAAATGTTATGTACTACAAGCGTGTACTACTACTACTAAATAATACTAACACTAATAACTAACTTACTAGGAATCTATGATATGTCATCTAATTTGGAGAGGGCTCTACCAATAGATAAAATTTATGATTTCTTTTTCCTCTCTCCCTCGCTCCTTCTTTTACTTGCTTCCTTGTGCTGGGGATTGAACCCAGGGCCCTGTGCATGCTAAATATGTGCTCTACTACTGAGCTCCACCCCAAGCCCTATTTTGTCTTTATACTTGGAAGTATCTTTTCCATTTTAAGATGAGATGGTCACTTTTTTTCCTAGTCATTTCATAATGTCATTTATGCTGTTAAAATTTTTAAACCATCTGGAATTCATCTTAATGAGGGTGGAATATGATGTAGGCCTCCAGCATTATTTTCACCCTAATCTTTACCAATTTATTAAATAACCTTTCTTTCACTGATTGTTGTATGATAGATCAGGGTCTATTTCAGACCATCCCCTGATATTTCATTGCTCTGTTGGTATATTTGTATGTTCATAAAATACTATTTTATGTGACATTTACTGCACTATGTGTCTCTCTTCTCCTCTTTTAAAAATATTTCCGGCTGTTTTTTCTGTTCAGTGAACTTTATGGCCATCTTAATTTCCTTTAAAAAAAGGATTTTTATTGGAATTGTATGAAATGCATATATTAATTTGTGAAGAACTAACATCTTTAAAATATTAAGTTTTCATATGTACATGCACAACATGTTTTCCCATTTGGTTAGGTTTTAAAAACATCTTTTGATAAACTTTTCTAGTTTTTATTGCATAATCCCTGCACATTTCTTTTCAAGTTTATACTTAGAAATTTTTTGTTTTTTTTGCTGTTATGATTGGAATAGTCTCCTCTATTATATTTTCTGGCTGGCTCTCAGCTATTGAAGAAAACTCTTGGCTTCTGTATTTTTGTACTTTTTCTGTTTAATCTATGACTATCACCTTCACTGAGGTATCTTATTAGTTCTACTAGTATTTCAGTTAGTTCTGAATATTCTAGACAGGCATTCATGGTGCTTGCAGAGGACATACTTCTGTCTCCTTTTTCTCAAACGTTAGACTTCTTATTTGTTTTTCTTGTCTTAGTACATTGGCCAGCACTTCTAAACCCGTGTAATAGTAGTAGCAGTAGTGGAAACCTTCAGAGGAAGTCCCAGGAGGGGGCCAGATCTGACCCAGTCCCCTACTGCTGTCTCTTGGGGGCCCATTCACTCATTTGCTCATTCATGAGCTATTCTGTGATGCCTTTTCCTGGCCAGACCCTGTGCTGGGTACTTGAGATCAGAGATAGCTTATACAGGGAGCTTCCAGCCCAGAATCTCCCAGTCCTTCAAGGTGTGCTCCTCCTCCCTCTCACTAGCTCCCTGGACCCAGCCCCTCAGAGCTCTCTCTCGTGTCGCGTCTCAGCCCTACCTGCAGGAGATAGGTTGAGCACATTTCCCATTCCCACAATGCTTTTAGCACATGAGGTTTAGACTTGCCTTCCTATAGTCTTCTAGTCCCATAAGAGCCTGCTGCCTAGTCCAGGCAGTTGACCATTCCCTGTGAAAGTGGCTTGCTTGAGGTCACCTTGAGATCTCATTGGCTGTAGAGCTAGGTCTGCTGATCAGATTTTTGCTCTCACCAAAGGGTAAATGGGGGCCGGGGATTTAGTTCGGTAGCATAAGTGCCTGCCTGGCAAGCACAATCTCATGAGTTTAATCCCTGGTACCAAAAAAAAAAAAAAAAAAAGCAAAGTGTAAATGATTGGTTAGACTTTATACATTCTTTTATCTCTCACTGAGGCATTTGCAGGTGGCTGGCTAGGAAAACATATAGTCTTCTCCAGCTCCAAAATCACCCTTTACCTCACCAAAGGTACCTTGGGCATCCTCTGAGCTACGTTTTCCTGTGGCTCCTTCTTGACTTGCTCCAGCCTCCTCTCACCAGTGACTCCCTGCAAAGATTTATCTGCCTCTGAGCGCAGCTCTGCCAGTCTCCTGTCTTCCATCTGTCACTGGTGTGCAGTTTTTCTCTGTGCTCTGCTGAAGTGCGACCAGACTGCCCGAGTCTAAACCCCACGCATTAATTGTCTGACCTTTGGCACGTAACATACAAGGGCTGGCCAAAATATGTGGTCGATGTTTACATTTTTAAAACTTACTACAGTAAAAGAAATAGTGCCATGAATCCTCCTCAAAATACACCCTCTTGCTTTGAGCACACTCATCCCATTTCTCTTGCCATTTTCTGAAGCAGTTCTGGAAGTCCTCTTTCATCGGTATCTTTATGAAGTGTGAGTTAAAAAAAATGGTAAATGCTGCTGCTGAGTGCCACTATAAACATTTTAAATCTGTTTAAGACACTAGGACAGCCACCACAGCACAGCTAAGATGCTCATGAAAGAGAACTTCTAGAACTGCTTGAAAATGTGGCCAGGATGATGGGCTAAGTGTATCCCAAGCAAAGAAGAGTGCCTTGGTGGTGGTTAATGACAATGTGTCTTTCTGTCGTAAATACTGAAAAATTTAAACATTCACTGTATTATTTGGTCACCCCTCGTATCTTTGCTGTGCCTCAGTTTCCTGTCCTGTAAAATGGTAACAGTGATAGTTGCTGCTTTGAAGATTTGGAGGATTAAATGAGTTAATATGCACGCAGGGCTTAGGAACGCACACAGTAAATGCTAATGCTGTTGTCCTCCCTGGCTTGTCTGGCTCCCCTGCCAGAGTTCTGTGGGGGCAGCAGCTGTGGTTTGTTCTCCATCATGGCATTCTCTGTGTTCTTCACCGGAGTTGGCTTGTAGTAGGTGTTCAATAAATATCCGTCCTCCTTAGTGTCGTCAGGCAGTGACTGTTCCAAGCACTGTGCAGGCTGCTGAGGATACAGAGAGAAATCCATAAAGGACTAAAATGCTCTGGCTAAATTGGGCCAGGGAGCAAATCTGTCACTCCTTTGGGTCTCAGTTTCCCCTCTGCCATCAAATGACAGAATAGGTTGCACAAAGACCCAGCCCTGCAAGCTTTCTGTGCCAGTTTCTCTGTCGGCTGCAGGGTGAGGTGGGCAAGGGCGGGTGAGGAGAAGCTCCGTCCTTTTTTGGCCATGAGAATCCTCACTAGTCCTGGGCCTGGCCTTACACCATGGACATAAAAGGCCTGGAGCTGGGCTTGTGAGTAGTGAGGGTGGAGAGTGTCCGTGAGGGCAGCTGCAGGGCAGGTAGATTGGGTGTGGGTCCTGCGGAGGTGACCGGGAGGGGCCCAAGTAGACCTGGCCTTCAACCTGGGGCAGGTGACTGGGGAGGGGAAGGAGTGTAGGGGAAACCTCTGGCCTTCCCGTGTGCAGACTGGGACCCAGCCTGTCATCTGCTGGGTCAGCCCGGGCTGTGCCCAGCTTCTCTGAATCCAAGCAAATCCTTGGCTTTTGCTGGACCAAGCGACTTGGTGCACAGAGTGCCCCCCAGTGTCTGCGCATAGTGGGGAAGCAGCGAGAGGCCATCGCTTTCCCTCTGGGAGGCCCTTTGCAGTGCGCCAGTGTTTGGCAAAGAGTGACTGAGTCAGGATTTGGAAGGTCTGAGTTCTGATGAAGAAAAGACTCAAATAGGAATTAATTAAAGTTGGCCAAGCCACCCTTCCCATGTGTCATGGCCATTATCCCACTGGCCTCTTGCCTGGCAACCCCAGGAGGTCACTGGGTGTGTGTGTGTGTGTGTGTGTGCGTGTGCGCACAAGCATGCGCATGTGTATCTCATGTTAAAAGTGACGAAACCAATTTCAGAGATGGGGGGCACTGCCTGAGGCCCCTCTGTGAGTCCATGGCAGGACGAGGGTTGCACCCCAGGACTCTGGGCTCCATTGAGGAAAGGATGGGAAGAAGCTGGCTTGAGGGGGACAGGGGACAGAGGTTCGGAACTCTGAGAAAGTGACGTCAGGGCGGAGGACTTTCCAGAGCTCTGCTTCATGAGGAATTAAGGGGGTTTGGTGGCATACAGGGTGAACATGGCCCTGTGAGAAATGCAGCTGGTGAATTCTAAGAACTCTTTTCCTGTGCCCCAGGCTCTCAGGGGCCAAGATCCTTGTGCCAGGGACTGTCCTGAATGCTGGGCACGAAGAGCGCTTGCCTCTTTCCACCAGGGACTTGCTTCCTATCAGTTTCTCCCCACTTCACTGTTGTAGCTCATTGGCTTCCAGGACATCCTAGAACACAGGTCTGGTGTTACAGGGTATTCGTCTCGGTTCTGCCAGTGCCCACCCCCGGGACCTCCAACCGTTCCTTTCCCTGGCCACCATCCCCCAGATGTGTTATGGGGTAGTCACACTTCCCTGGCCCACTTCCTCCGGCTGTTGTGGGAAGGGAGGGAGGTGAGGGACGTAAGTGGCTGTCGGTGCAGTGTCTCGGGTGATTGGGGAGCAAGGAGATGAGCGTCAGCTCTCTGGAGAATGGGAAAGAAGCTGCGTGCCTCATGGCTCAGAGACCCCCTCGCAGCTCCAGGAGATGGGCAAGAGACGGTCCTGGCCACATGCACAGGCAGACTGGTCACCTGCGTGGTGGCCCAGAGCTCTGCAGTTGGCCAGGAAGGACACACTGAGCTGTATCTTACAGAGCAGGCCGACAGCCCGGGATCGGCTCCCTAGGTGGGCCGACAGCTGAGCGGGCTCTGCCCTCAGGATGTGCAGACCATGACTGAGAGGTGCGCTGTGCTGTGCTGATACAGCCCAGGGCCCTTCTCTGTGCACTTGTCTGGTGGCAGGAGAGCAAGGTTTGGACCAGATGGCTGGGGCCAGATTGTGGGACTTGGGACACTAGCAGGTGGAATCACTGGGGAGCTACAGCAGATACTGGAGCAGGGGTGTAATGGAATCGGAGAAAACACTCCCCGGGGGTTGTGAGTGGGAGGATGGATGGGGGGACACTGACACAGGGCAACAGAGCTTTGAGCAGAGCCTGTGGGGGAGACATCCTCTCCAGGTGACTTGGTGGCCAAAGGAGAATTGTTTTTGTTACAGGGACAGAAAGGGGACCTGGGGCTCTCACCAGGACAGGCCCACGATGGGGCAAAGGTAGGTTCCAGGGACTCTAGTGTTGAGGGAAGGGGGAGGTAGACCATGGTGACACTGCCACCCTTCGGGGAGCTGACCTGGCTGTGGCCATGAGTGACAGGCAGGAGGAGGGCAAGTCTGGGAAGGTCACAGTGGTTGGTTTTTCCCAGAAGACCTTCGGATATTCCCAACACCAAGCTTTGGCCATTTCTGGTGTTTTCATCCTGGGCTACCACTGCTAAAGCAGGACACAGTTTGTCTTGGGGAACATGGTGGCGAACTGTTGCCTGCGTGGCTTTCTGCTAGGTGACCCTGGCATCCAGAAGCTTCTTGGCAGCCCTTGTCCATGAAGCTTCCAGCAGACCTCCTACCCACCCCAGTTCATCTGAGCAGACAGGTGTGTGGATCTCTCGAGGTAGGAAGGGCTCAGGCTAGATCTGGAGCTCCCTAATCCCAAGTACTGTGGGACTAGAGAGTTTGCCTGCAGAGAAGACACTTGGCTGTGGGACTCGCTCCATCCTTGAAGCATCCTCCCAGGAACTGAGCAGGAGGCCTGGAGAGAACGCGGTATCGAGGGGCCTAGAACTCTCAACAAGGTTATCCTGGGCCTGACACACACATAACCTAAGAGAATGCTCATGGCTTCCTTCTGGACATGTTCCAAGAGCTACTCAGACAGCCAGGACACTGCCTCTCAAGCCAATCTGCTGTGCCTGGACACCGTCAAGTGGCTATTCCTCCGAATGTCCTTGGGACATGGGTGGGTCACTGCTTCACATCCTCACTGCTGACTTTTTTCACTCTGTAAACACATCTTGGGTGCCCTGGGTCCAAGACAGCATCCACATAGACTCCCACTCGGGTCCTCCTCATAACCTTATAAGCCAGGGCCCATGGACTCTGCTTGTAGATGAGAAAACAGAGCCTCTGAATGTGAAAGAGGGCTCGCTGGAACCCTCACAGCCAGTAAGCAGTAGAATGGAATTAGGTGCAGGGGCCTAGACTTCGCTCTTGCTCCTATGTGACCTGCTTCTGGGTCTGGTGGGTGGTAGTTGTTGACGTGCTTGGTGACCGCTGTGCCAGCCATGGGAAGTGTCTCAGGAGTGCAGGGGAAAGCTGATTGGGGTGGGTAGACAGGCACACATCTGCTGGGTGTGGCTTTGAGCCATGGTTTTAGCCTCAGAGCCCATACTCTGGACTCTTTTGCCCCTGAAGGCCCAGTACATAAAATAGATGCAGCAGAGCTAGTCAGTTGGGGCTAGGTACCCTGTTCACCCCTCTGCTCTCCTCCTCTGCTCCCCTGCTCTGCTCAAAGGCCCCCTGGAGACCACACTGAGGCTCCATGAACCTCCATGGTTAGTTGGAGACAACCAGCCATCAGCGGTCACACTCAGAATTTAACAAGTGTCTCCACCTCACCCGCCTTGTCTGTGTCTTGCAGGGTGACGTGGGCCTGCCTGGCCTCTCCGGGAATCCAGGACCTCCAGGACGAAAGGTATGCTTCAGTTCTGATACTCGTTCTTGCCTTCTGGGCTTACCAGTGTGCTGGGTCTCGGGGCAGGAGCCCTGTGGGCCGCCTGTTCTTCCTGGCCCGTGCCCGGTGCCCCTCGTTACCAGAAGCTCTGGTGGGAAACGTGTGAGATTTGGAGGGTTGCACTTCCGGGAGAAGGGGGCACCTTGACATGGTGTTGGTCCCCACTGTGATCAATGAGGTGTGGCACGAAGGTGCCTAGTTTGCTGTACTTCCTCCTAGGGCTTGGCCACTCCTGGGGAGGCCTCCTCGTTCCAGGGCGCTGGAGGTGACGAGGAGCTCTGTCCACAGAGCCAGCAGGGCCAGGCTGGGCTGTGCGACCCAGGAGCCAGGCCTAAAGGGCCCAAGGGAGGGGGCTCCCTGGTCATTTGAACCTGTGTTCTTCTCCTACTTTTATGACCTTGGTCATGTCTGTCACCCTTCTGAGTCTGGTACCCGTCCCAGCTGCTGTGTGAAAGGTCACAAGAGAATCGGTCAAGGCGGCGACTTCTCTGTGTGTTGCTGTTGCTGTGCTACCCAGCCCCCTCCCCTCTTTAGCCCTGGTTGGGGGTCACACACCTAAACGCCTCAGTCAGGGGAAAGTCTGCCACTTTGCTAGATGAGGTCTCTCACGCCTTCCTCTGCCTTCCTCAGCAGTGTCTCCCATCCTTCAAAATCCTGTTCTAATTGGGCCTCCTCCAGGAAGCCCTCCAGGACACCCAGTCTCCTGGCCGTCGGCTCCACCTGCTCAGGGACTCTTGGCCCAGCTCAGCTGGGCTACTGCCAGCCCTGAGTCTCACTGGCCGACCAGTGACACACAGTGACACATGGGTCCGTTGCTGTCTCTGCTGAGCCTGGCACGGGGCTGCACAGAGCAGGTGTTGGGGACGCTGGGGAGAGTCATGCAGGCCCGGGTTCCTTTACCTTTTGCAGGAAACCCTCACTGTGGATGAGTCAGTCATCCAGGGGACACATGAGCCCAGGGCCATTCCTGAGCTTCCGGCCTGGCTCCCAGCTGTGGCCCCAGCTGCTGTCTCTGGACTGTCTGGTTCTCATGTGGACACCCATGGTTTCTCCTGGCCCCTTCCTGTTCTTGCTTCAAAGCCCCCAGGGCACAACGGGACTTGAAGGTGCATGCCCCACCCCCACCCCCTTCTCCACCTTCCGTGGCCAGAGCAGGCCACACTTCAGGTCTTAGACCAGCCCCAGACAGGAAGTGTGGCTGTCTATGAGCCCAGAAGCATGCTCTCTCCTGGCTCAGACGTGTCTCCTCTCCCCCCCTCTCCCCTCTGGGCTCTAGTACTTTCTGATGGATGAAGTACGAGTGGAAGAGGCTCCTTCCAGCCTCAGCTCCTCAAGTGGCCATGTTCTGCTTGGGACAGGAGTCTTGCAGGGGAGGTGGGAGACAGAGAAGCAGACTTGGACTAGCCCCTGCCTGGGGTCAGGAGAGGCTGGCAGCCAGCCCCTAGCTGAGAGGAGCCAGCTCCCTGAGCAGGGAGAAGCATCCTTCGCACACTCCAGCTTGGCTTTTCTGCATCATCTCTGTGGGAGCCCTGGGGAGAAGGGACATGGGGGGCTGAAATGGGGGTCCACTTCCTCATTGCTCTCCAGGGCAGGGAGCTCTGGTGGCTCCATTCATCCCTGATTCAGGGAGAACGTGTTGAATGCCTACTATGTGCCGGGCATGGAGCCACACACATAGCCAGAGATCTGGCTTTACAAAGCCTGCATCCTTGTGAGGGGAGGTGGTCAGTAGAAAGAAACTTGGTAAAAATGGAGGGTGTGTTGGCAGATGGAAGTAGCTGTGGAGGAAGTGGGCTGGAGAAAGGCAGTTCGGGTTGGGTGTTCCAGTGGTAAAAAGGGTAACAATTAGAGGGGGCAGAAAGGGTGGCTGTCCCTCCTCACAGTGTTTCCTCACTGCGGCCCCCATGTTAGGCTGCGCCGTGCCCATTTCACAGCTGCACAGACTGAGATCTCAATAGATCTCACTCATTCACTTGTTCATTTGTTCATCCAGGCAGTGAGCAAATATGTGCCCCTTCTGTGGCTCCTGTGCTGACCGCGGTGTTAAGTGACCAGTATGGTCACCGAGAAACTCAAAGGGGTCACTGTAGTGTTAGCTCCCAACCCTGCAGAGAATTAGGACTGGACGGGGAGCTGGATCCCCAGTGGGGGGTACTGGGCTGGGAGAGGACACAGGTGTCAGTCGCTGTAGAAGCTGCCAGGTGACTCCTCTGCAGCCAAGAGGGAGAGCCACCAGCTTGATGGAAATAACCTCCCACGAGTCACCAGCGGCAGGCCTGGGACTTGAACCCAGGTCTTCCAACCCTTAGTCCCTTCTTCTCACCACAAGGCTGACAGAAACAGCTTCTCAGTCGAGAGAGGCCCCAGTGAACAAGAATCTCCCAGAGGTTTGGCTTGGATGGACCTAGATGGAGTCCCAGCTCTGTCCCTCTGTGGCTGTGTGTGGGTGGCTTGGCTCCCATCCCTGAACCTCACTTGCCTTATGAGGTGGATGGGGGTTAAATGAGATATTGTCCCATCTTAGCCTCTTTGGGACTTTGTAGCTGGTGCATGACTCACTGGTGTCCTCGGCCCATTTCTCCTATTGAAGTGAGAACTGGAGGACAGAACTGTATGCCCATCTCCATGTGGGGCATAGCCTCCCACCCTTCCTGCCCTGCCTTTGGCAGACATCACCAATGGATCTTTCATACCAAACCCCAGACAGCCTCAGAGTCTTCAAGTATTGCTCTGGGGAGACATGACTAATGGAGCAAGATCTGTACTTAAGTTGAGGCCCATGTGCCCTCTTTCCAGTCTGACTTCCCCTCTCCCGCTGTGGCTCATTAGGTCTCCTGCACCACCTGAGTTGGCCATTGCCCATGGGAAGCTAGGATAAAATGAGAGGGTCACCTGAGAGTGTTTGAGGAGGATGTGGCTACCTGAGAGGGTCCCTGCCTTTCTTTGGACCTGACAGTGCTTCCTGGGAGTGGCAGAGCCCCCAAGAACTTCCTCCAGGCTCCCCTGCTGCTAAGCAGCTCTGAGCTTCCGTGGCTGCTTCCTATCCATCTTTCCTGTCCCAGTCCTGCTCCCCTCCCAGCCTCAGTTTACAGTGTGACCTCCCCTGGGTACATCTGCACCTCCCAGCTTTAGGTTCTTCCCTTTCTTCACTTTATTAATAGGTGTTTAGTGCCTGCACCTGTTTCTAGAAGGCCATGGCAGAGGGTGTCTCAGTTATTCCTAGTGCTGACCACAGAGCCTCTGTCATTGTTGGGGCCCAGCAGTTGTTTGCTGAGTCAATGAACAACCACATGAATGAATGAGCCACACACACATAAGTTACACCTTCCTGCCTTGTCTCAAATTGTCACCAAGCAGACAGTGCAGTGCCTTGACAAACTATTCTTCTAGACTTGCCACAGATTTCAGAATCCTGCAACTTCCAAGCCAACAGGAGACTCTGAGAGACCAGCTCCTGAAACTTATCCCCAGAGAGGTGCAGGGCCGTGTGCAGTATCATGCGACAAGTTGCTCTCTGCCTGACATGTTTCTTCTTCTTTGACCTGCTATCCTGCTGACTGCTCAGGGTGGCTGTGGGCAGCCGGGGTGGCAGGTGAGTTTGGTAGGAAGGCACCTGAGTGCTAAGCAAGACTGGCAAGGTTCAGTTTGCTCGAGGGAAGCTGGGGCCTTGCACAGGGTGAGCTGGAGCCTGGGTGAGTAGCTGAGCTCCGGACCCTCAGGCAAGGACAGGACCCCCTCCCTCCCTGCCCAAAGTCCAAATAGCACCCCTGCCAGCCAGGGAGCCTGTCTACAGCAACAGTGAGGTGATGTCTGGTTTCTCCCTGTGCATTGTAAGCAATGATTAATCTGGCTCCCAAACCAAAATAGAGACGGAGCTGTATTATAAACACGGTCCTGCGGAGACCCGTTGGCTGGGCAGCCAGCAGCCCAGTGCAGTCACTGAGGTCCCCGGAGCTCCCCTGCAGCACTGCCCACCTCCGTGTGCCCACAGGGCACCCAGCACCACTGGGAAATCACCGCCTCTGAGTCCACCTTGCAGTCAGTGCTGCCCCATAATTGCTGGGGCCCTGGAGAAGATGATGGTGTGGCCCCATGTGAACCTGGGGCCCTGTCATTTAAAGCTGTTGGTTGGCCCAGCTTGGTAAACACTGCTGGGTGCTTCTGGGAACACAGCACCTCCACACTGCCACCTCTCATCTTGGCTGCATTCAGTCTACACTGCTTTCTGGAAACCAGGAAAAATGCGGGGCTCCTGACCATGTTCAAGCCCCTTGAATTATAGACCTCTGACAAAGCCCACTCAGGGGCCAAGCATCCTGGGGACCAGTCTAGGCTCAGCCATAACTTCCTAAATAACCTTGGGATAACCCCCATTCCCTCTCCGAGCCTCTGCTTTATTTGCTCAGCAGACAAGGAAGCTATCAAAATGTGTTAGGTCACTTGCAGCTCACATATTGCAGGGCTTCATGACTGACCTCTGTCCCACGTATATTGCAATGCTCTGAGAGCTCCTATCCCTGGGAGTTGTGTCTCCAAGGGGATCTTTCCCTGGGTGGCCCTGTGGCTCTTCCAGGCAGGGCTCGGCCCTAGGCGATTTGGCACTGAAGGATGCAAGAATCGAGCCACAATCCTGGTGCTGCCTTTAGAATGCTGTGTGGCTTCAAGAAAGTCTCTTGGCCTCTCCAAGCCTTGGTTCCGTGACTGGTAAATGTGCATGGTAATTCCTCACCCGTGAGAGGTGACGGGAGGTGTTGGTGACCCGATTGTCTCGGGCTTTGCCACAGCCACTGTGCATTCCCCTGTGGCCACCTGTGTCTTGTCACCATGCCCCGTGTCCTGAGCTGAGGGCTCACTTGACTGCCTGTCTGGACTTCACAGCAGGTGGCTCTGCTTCCTTTTAGGGAAGAGGCACTAAAGAGTTGGCTTTGGGAAGGTCACCTGGTGGTTGCAGAGGAAGCCGCAGGAGCTGGTGATGGCTGGGGCTGCTGGACACGTCTTTTCTGGTTGTCCCATGTCCTTGCCTCTGTTAGTCCGTGGGCAGCATCCTTGAGGCAGGGAGGATGGCAGACTTGGCCATGCCAAGTCCCACGGCCAAGAGTGTAGAGCTTGGCTCAGCAAGTCCCTGGGAAAGGGTTAAAAAATGATAGATGATAGAGATGACCACGTGCATGCTGTGTCTCTGTTCAGAGTCCTCCTGACCACCCTCATTTGCTCTGTTTCAGGTGTTTAGGCCTCCTTGTACTTCGTTGAGCCCATTGAGAGCATTCCAGCCTCAGGGCCTTTGCACTTGCTGTTTCCTCTACCCAGAATGCCTGTCCCCAGAGAATGAGCCCTGTGCGCCCTCTGTTACCTCACTCAGCCACGCAGGGCGATCTTCCCTGGCCACCTTCCCTGCAGTCACCACCTCCCTTTCCCATCATGGCCACTCTGCCCCCTAACTTTGCTTTTCTTCATACCTCTGGTCACTAATAGATGTTAGGTTTTTTATTTTAGTTTTATTTTTATGATGGCAAAAATACACAGACATTTTATACATTTTAAGTGTAGTTTAGAAGTGTTAAGTACATCCAGTGTTGTGCAACAGGTCTTCAGAGTTCTTCGTCTTGCAAAACTGAAACTCTAGGCCCCTTATACACCTTTCACCTGCCCCCACTCGACGTTAACTTTCCTACTTATTTTGTTTTTATAGTTCTTTAATAAGAATGCAAAGCCTGTTAAGGCAAAGGGTGAGGTGTGTCTTGTTCTTCTGGGCCTAAAACAGTGCCAGCGTATGCAAACTCATCAAATGGCGAACTGAAAGAAAATGGAAGACCATGGCAGTAACAGCAGCTAGTTTTCACAGGGTCTTGAATTCAGGGTCAGACACTGTGATTAAGTGCTTTAAGCACAGCTGGGACCATCCATGCAGCAACCCTCATATACCTATTTTACCATTAAGGAGGTAAAGAGGTGGCTCCATACCATATAGCCAGCCAGTAGGCAGAGCAGCACTGGACTCCAGGTCCATCTGAAGCAATGATCTGGTCCAGTCACTGGCTGAGTCTTTGGGGAAAAGAGTTCACACCCCATGCGCGCACACCTTGGGCAACTGGATGCGAGATGGAATTGCGACTTGTGAGGCGTTGCAAAAGGAATGCTTGTAAACTCCTCAGACCTCTTGGATCAGACAGGTCTGCTGTTTATGGTCAACAGTGCCACTTCTTGGGAGTTGGGGAGAGGGGCGCACATGTCCGTGTCGCTCTGTGTGTGTGTGTGTGTGTGTGTGTGTGTGTGTGTGTGGCTGTGCGTGCCTGGGATTGTTGGGGAGAGGAGAGGCCCTTAGTGAGACTGCCTTGCACTCTTTCCCCTCTGGAATGGAGATGCCTGCAGCCCTCACCCCAACCCCATGTGACCTTGCAGGGCTGGAGGCAGTCTCATTACTCCCTGTGTGGTCCCCATTGAGCAGCCCTACACAGTGGGGTCTTGAGGGGGCTGTGTGGGGTGTATGTGTCATGTAGGGGTGTGTGTATTCCCACGCCTATTCTACTCTTGATCTTGAGTCTGGTGTGTGCATTTTAGATGCTGGCGTTCTTAAAACTCTTACATTCCAAATCAGAGGTGTAAAGGACTCGGAATACATCTGTGACCCAGAGTAGGGCAGTGGCCCACCCAAAGTTGCGCCTCGAGTCAGGGATCGTGTCTAAACCTGGCCCAGGGGGCCAGAACCAAGGAAGCTCTGTCTGCCTAGTTTTCTCTGCAGCCTCAAGTTGGCAGGGGTGGGGTCTGGGCTTTCCCCCACAGCCCTTCTAATCTCATGAAGTGGCTCAGGTACTTGTCCTGTGCCACCTGAAAACACACCTGGCTTGACTCTCTTGCCTTAGACACCCCACTTGATAACTGGGTCATTGGGTCAGAGGGTCCAAGTTGGTCCTGGGGTGTCACCAGAGTCCTTGTCAATCACGCATGTGGGTGTCCTCGTCATCCCTGGAGCAGGAGGAAGGGAGGTTTGTCTCTGGCCCTTGTGTATGTGATATCTTTTCTGATTGGGGCTTTGGAGAAGGGACAGTCCCAACAGGGCAGGGAGTCCCGGCCTCTCCCGCACATGGTGGCAGAGCGTGTCCCATCTGGGGTCCTCTGACCAGCAGCCATTGGCAGGACACCCCTCTCCCTGCCGCTTCTGCCTATCAGCCTGCTCTGTGGATCCTAAGGGAGCTGATGGGGTGCGGCATCCTTGGACCACAGCGGCTCTCTCCTCCTGAGCTCACAGACACCCCCAGACACGCACATCTGTTGGCCTAAGACCCCCCTGGGACCAGAGAGGAAGCTCAGGCATCCTCTAACCCTCCCTCAGCCGTTGCATCTTGGGGAGTGTTTTCTGAGTGCATCCTGCACCCCTGATGTTGGCTGAACAGGCAGACAGGGAACCAGGCCCTGCCGTCGCGCGCCTTCCTTGCCTGACATAGACTCTTCCCCCCACCCCACCCCGCAGGGACACAAGGGCTATCCTGGACCTGCAGGGCACCCTGGAGAACAGGTGAGGCCCTCGCTTGCTCTGCACTCCCCTCCTCCCACCCCTGCCTCCTCCCTGGACCTGCCCAGGCCAGGTGCTTCTGCCTCTGCCTCCCAGCCCTCCCTACTGCTTACCCAGCCATGCTGGCCCAAAGGAGTCCATGCTGACCTGGAGCTGGCAGGAGCCACCCTACTCCAGTTGGAGCCATGAATAGCTGGCCTGTTCCCCACAATGTTAGGGGACATTATCCATGCACACGCATGGGGTTTGCAGGAATTTGGCTGCCCTGGCCCAAGTCAACAGCAACCCTGCCAGAGCCCAGAGCCCGCCAGGCCCCCCAGAGCTCTCTGATTCTGGCTGCTGGCAGAGGTGTTGTCCTTCAGAGCTGGTCGGACTGGTTTTGGAGAGGGGTGGGCTTGCAGGCCCCTGTCTCACATTCCTACCCTTCTCCTTGTCCTTTGTCAGCTCCAGGCCCCTACCACCCCACCCTAAGCTGGGTACTGCCTCTCCCCCTCTCCTCTCCTCTCTCCTCTCCTCTCCTCTCCTCT
>RJWM01038273.1:0-16830 GCA_004363535.1 Dasyprocta punctata | reverse complement strand
GAACACACTGAGATTAGTCTCTCTCTTTCTTCTCAGTTAATATTCATCCTCAGCTCAGCTTAAATATCACATCTTCAGGGAGGTACTTCCTGTTCTTTATTAAGTTGCACCACCTCCAGCTAATACAGGCTGTTTCATTTCATAATATTTTCCTTTGTAATTCCTATAGCTGTTTTTACGTCGGTATTTCTAGTCTGACATCTCATTTTTGACTTTACAAGAACAAGCATTATGTTGTGTTTTGTTTTTTAATCGTTATATCTGTACCCTTGCAAGAGTGCTTAGATAAATATTCTGTGAATATAGTTATTATATGCAGCTAAACTAGATAGAAATTAGCATACAGTCTGTGAGAGACTGGGCTCTCAAAGAAGACAGCAGGAAAAAAAAAAAAAGACATCAGAATTGTGGTTGAAGGCATATCTGAAGAAGACCAGGCTTCAAGATAAAGATACACCACCAGGCCTGGCGGTGCACGCCTTTAATCCCAGCACTCAGGAGGCTGAGTTAGGATTCAAGGCCAGCTTGGTCTACAAAGCGAGTGCAAGGATGGCCTGAGCTATGTAACGCAACCCTGCCTCAAAAAACTAGGGCCAGGAGCTTGGCTCAGTGGCTTAAATGCCTGCATGCCTGCCTCGCAGGTGCGAGGTTATGAGTTTGATCCCCAGTGCCACAAAAATAAATAAATAAATAAATAAATAAATAAATAAATAAATAAAGATACACTGGTTAGGTCTACATTCCTTCCTGAGGGAAAAACAGTTACTTGGAATGATAGTATAATTAGGAACACCTGGCCCAGGAAATCCAACTACGCATTAATTGCCCAGTGAGTGACCAGAACATGTAGACCCATCCTTTCCCAAAAATGACTGTTATTTCAATATGTCCTTGCAGTATGACTTTCTTCTTTTTTGGACCAATATTCTTTAAGCAACTATACTTCTAATCCTGTAGTTGATTATAGTTAGATCCAAGGTGTATATATGACTTTGCTCTATATATTAACTATGACAAAAGGGGTCCACGGCAAACCACTTGGGACCCCTCCCATCTCTCAGGAGCTCTCTCTCAATAAACCTTTCCTGCTCCTAACCTCTGTTGTCTTTTCGAATTCATTCTTCAATTTCAGGGGACACAAACTCTAGTAGGTTGGCAGTTATACTTTTTCTGTATCCTATGTGGCGTAAGTGAATAAGTAACTACATGAAAGAATGAATGAACAAATGAACGAATGAATGAATGAACTCTAGTAATTCTGGTGAGCAGAAAAGATTGGGATTCCATGTACTAGACAACATCACATAAACACCAACTGACTTTTGTTGGTCAAGAGAAGTGCAAGAAATCAAGGAATCTTACTGATGACTTTCCAGCCAATTCTATTTTTGCTTCCTGTTCTCACTTTCTGTTAAACCAAGTAGCTCTTTGAGGCTGAAGTTATTAGCATATTTTCCATTAGAAAATTTGATTCTCAAAATCTCCTAATGTGCTTATTAAAACACAAATTACTGAGGTCTACCTCAATGCCTCCTATTTAGTAACTGCAGAGTCGGTTTTATAAATTTTTGTTTCTAGAAAGTTCTTAAGTGGTATGGATGCTGAGGGTTCAGTGACCATACTTTTAGGAATGTTCCATTAGTCATAAACTCTAAAAGCAGGGACTTTGTTTTCATCTTTGATGTTTTTACCTGTGATGTTTTTATTATGCTTGAAAATTGTGTTAAATGAATAAAAATAAATGGTAGTCACCTGTGTCTATTATCTAGTTATAGCTTCAGAACTAACTCCTCCTATCAGTTCTACTTCATTTTAGACTGTGAACTCCATTACAAGTTTCCAGACCCATCAATCACTTGTCCTTTAATGCCTTTTATGTGGTATCCATCTTCCTAAAGAAACATAATTTTTCTTTATTTTTTCAATTTCTACAAAGGACATGAAGTCACTCAATAAGCCTTGTGAAGTTACAGTGTTAATCAACAATGGCAGATTGATATCTTATGATTCTGAAGAGAAGTTTTATACAAATATCTGATTGTGACATCAAAAGCATTAATTAATAATGGTGATTCACCTGGGAGACATAGCTCATTGCTTAAAATATGTCTGTGTATGTACTGTTGAAATGTTTTATTTAGCAAATAAAATGTCATGAGATATACGGTGATATGACTATCATTTATAAATATTCTTATTTGTGGAAGTGAATGGTGTGTTAATTATAATTTCATCTTATCTATCTTAATGGAACCTTTTTTGAGAAAGTATTTTGACAGGATAGATGTACTACTTATATTTGAAAAAATAAATTCTTATATACAGATATAGGTATAGAGGTATGTATAAAGATGCAAGTGCATGAAATCTTAAACAACCGATTTTCCCACCTCATTCTATTATAGTCATATGAATTAAGTTATAGTCTATGAAATAAAACCTAACACAACAAACATTACCTGTTCTCATGCATAGTAGATTACAGCACTTACCCCATTCTCATTAAATAGGTATTTAGTAAAATTGCAAAAAACAAAAACAAAAGCAAAAACGAAAACAAAAACCCAAAGTCCTACTTATAAATCAATCTTAAAACTATGTGGGAATTGAAGTGATTGTGAGTGTGTGTATGTGTTTGCATTAAGGCATCAGAATCCCTGAGCAATTTACAAGGTTGCTTTAATGTAGAGTCACTTCCATGCTACTTTTCAGAAAGAGTCACTTTCCAACAGATCTGTCTCAAATCTCCAGCTCAGCAATGTTAGAAATTGATAAAATGTTCTACCTTGTGTCACACATAGGCACAATGTTCACTTTCAGATTAATACTGTCATTTGCAGATTGGGTTTTCTTAGGCAAAAGTAAATATTTTGTTTCATCTTGAGTCAGATAGGTATTTCTGACAGTAAGCAATGAGGGAGAGAAGCAGTGTGCTAAGCACATGCTATATGCTAGGTTTTCTTTGCAGGTTTTGATATTCCAGCACCGACGATGGGTGTCAGAAATTTTTACTCTTTCCAGGCAGATTAAGTAAGAGGGAGGAAAACAAAAGGCTGGAAGTGAGGTTATGTGCTGGAGGTCACGCACATAGCAAATGGCAAATAATGGATTAAGACACCAGATTGCCACTTAAAACCATATGGTAGGTTTGAGCAAGGCCAGTGCCCACTGTAGAATCAGTTGGGATGACTACATGTCAACAGTGGAAATCACAACCAAGAACAGTGGAGAGTTTGAAATAGTCTTTCAATCTGGTGCATTTATTTAACTCTAAAGAACTATGTAGTGTCTCTTTTTCTACTGCCTTTTAAGATAAGGATCTTATGCTACTTTTATGAAACATCTCTGTAATGTCTTTTATCTCCATCTTTTGTATTTTATCTAATTTTAGACTCAAACTCAGTCCTTCTCATCCACACATCTTTTCTGATTCCACCTCTGGAAGAAGTAATTAATTCTAGAATTCTGTGCCTTTCATCTAGCATTTAACAGTTTGCAACTGATGTATTTATTATCCAAGGATATTAAAGTTGATAGGAGTGATGTAGGAGACTGAGATTTTAGATCAAATCAGTGAATTGGTTTGTTCCATTATCTGATTTCCTTCTCAACATGGTGGTGGAGGGCTAGGACTTAATTGATATTTCCTACTAATTATGTTTGAAGTTCAATTTCCTGCTCTGTTATATGGGGACAAAAAGTACTTTCATGTGTCCCTCATGGAAATAACATGATAACATTAACCAATGAAATAATACAAGGGGTGAAATGGGTTTTGAAAAAAATCCTCAGGTTTTGAAACATAATCGAATAGCTACTATCAATAGTATTACTAGTAAGGCAAAGGCAGAGATGGTAACAAAAATCCATGAACTCATAAAGCAACTGAAAACAAAACAAGCTTGAAAACCCATTTAAATTAAAACTTTCATAAAATCATTCACAATGATCATGGACACTTCTTAAATTTTTTTCAAAATTTGTAGTAAACCTCAATTTATTTGTACACTTTAATGTTTTAGAATCAGTAAAGATTTTAATAAGTGTCAGTCTATTTTTAATATGTTTTCTAGGCAACAAAGATTAGACCAAGTTACCAGGAGGATAAGGAAAAGACTATATGAGAAATGACATTATTCAAGAGTTCATAAATCTGCTTAGCCATAGCCAATTGCTTGCCAAGAGTAAACAAATCACTCTTATTTATAGTCAGCTTTTCATATCTCAGTAAGTTTTCATGTACTAACATGGAATTTAAAAATGAACGTAGTCTGAAACCTTCTTTTCTCAATGTAGGGTGTTTGAAAACATCTGTAACATTAGGAAGTTGGACTAGATCAGGAATAGAAAGAACATAGCATCTGGTTCAGCATTGTCCAACTCTTCGCCCATGGCAGACATCACTAATGGATTATAGCACTTTCCCACTGAGATAGGAAATAGCCTAGGCATTACTCTCTCCCCAGAGTTCCCAGCAGTTGCTATCAATCCATTGTAGGTCTGCCATTGTATGATCTTTTACATTGCATTGTTCAGAAGTATGTAAATGCAATGAATTTGGCTCTTAAAAGTCACTTTGTTCAAACAACAAAACAACAATCTTTTCCTATTCTTTGGAAAGTGATGACACTTTACAGCATTCAAGTTGCATTTCTCATTCAGCTGTCTGTCTTTTCTGTTTCCCATTCTGTAAATGGTACCAGTGTCTCTCAGTAGGAGATGCCAAGTAAATGAAGCTGCCCAGCAGGAAACCCTGTTTGGCAATTCTAACAAGGCTTGAAGAATTGGTTTCCTCATTAGGAACTACAAAAGCTTCCTATCTGGTGAATTCACAAATTCTGGGCACCGATTTGATGGAGTAGTCTACCTAAACAACATATTGAAGCCTAAGGAATATAAATGAAGAACAAATACTTACTAATGATGGCATCAAGCATTCATTTCACCTTGACGATAGGAGATAAAAATTCTATTTCCTTGAAATGCATTGTCTAGGTGGGTAGATTTCAGCCCCCGGAGTGGAAGAAGTTTATCTCCTGAATGACAATTACTATAGAATCTGCACCTTCCTGTGTCTACATCCTTCATGTTTCATTTTATTTCAATCACAATAGTAATTGCAAACTTTTATTTAAACTTGCCTATGTGTCAGGGACTGCTCTAAGCATTTTCCTTGCATTAGCTCATTTAATGCTCACCATCTTTCTAGAGTAGTTACTGTTAACAAAGTGCAAAATAGAGGCAAAGAGAAGTTAAACACTTCTCTAATAGTCATACAGTAGTAAGAGGCACAAATTCCATTTAAATTTGGGAAGTCTGGCTCTAGGATGTGAGTTTATAACCATTCAATCGCCCCCTCTGGGCTCTGTCCCCTTTCTCTCTTCTCTTTGCTCTTCCTCATCTTCCCTCTCTCTCTCTCACTCCCTCCTTTCTGTCTCTCACTCTTCTTTGCCTTTCTCCCTCAACTCACTACCTCAGAGTGTTCTTGAGACCTATTTTCAGTCCCTAATAGAATTCTGTTCTTTAAGTAGAGTTTTAAAAAATTGCGATCCTTACTTTATTTTAATTCCATTTCAGCATTTGCCAGTTTGGCAGTAAATTTTTCTTATGTTCATTTCTGCCATACACACACAGCCCTCAGGAGCATAATTTGAGTTTTGTTCTTCTGCTTTTCTAGCTCATTTGTATGTGCATGTCTGCATGTGTTGATGTGTGTCTATGTTACAGACAAAAATGCACATATATAGGTCACACACTCATTCGTGGCCAAGCTCAGAGCTCTGGGGTCTGGGAGTTTGTTGGATTTTGTTTCTTGCTCAGACAACATTTCCATTCTACCACCATCCTCCAGAGAAGTCCTATAACATTTGGGTCATGAAGAGAGAAAGTGAGAGAGAGGGAGAGGGAGAGAGAGAGAGAGAGAGAGAGAGAGAGAGAGAGAGAGAGAGAGAAAGAGAGAGAGAAAGAGAGAGAAAAAATATCCAGGAGGGGAAAGTAATATGGGGAGAAAATGAAAGAGATTTAGTGCAGCTATCAGCCGACCGTTGTGCTGTCTTTAAGAGTCTGTTGAAACAACATAATAAAAGGTAATAAAGGTTGGATTTATAGCCTACCTGGTGGAAATGGCTTCCTGTGTGTATCTTGCCTACTAGTAGCTCATTGCATGTCTTTTTTTTTTGTTTTGTTTTTTTACCAGAGTAGGGGTTTTTTTCTAGACCCCCACTCCCAGATTTAAGAGACGTCGGAGAGAATCCAAATCAGATTGCTAGGTAAGGGAAACATCTTTGTGCCTCCTCTCTTTTGTGACCTGGAATTTAATGATCCTATGTTATTTTGTTTGATAGCTATATTTGGATCAGTTTGTCTAGCAAGAGACTTAGACATTGCTGAAATGGAGAAGAGAAACTTTGAACTTGAAAATAGTCGTACCACTTTGCAAAGGACCAAGGACTCATTGTTTCACCTTCAAATTCAAACAAATCTCCATGACCTTCTAATCAGTAGTAACTGTTCTTCTGAGAGGATGATGGTCCTGGGAGAATGGGAAAGTCAAGTATTAAGAAGAAAAGAGGAAGCGCTGGTGCTCACCCACAAAATATTGTGGACTCTGTTTCGAAAAGACATTTGGACTGGAGTTTAGTATCCTAAATCTACAGTGTTCCCTGACACCTAGTGTGTCATCAGAAGGTTGAAGCTATTTCTTCCTTCCTTCTTTTATCAAACATTGATTCAACATCTCCTTTGTGTCCAGCTATGTGCCAGAGACAGTGCAATATGTATGAATTGGAAATGTGTCCATTGTGTTGAGACAGGACTAGGAGACATAGGAGACATCTCTCTCTTTCTCTGTCTTTCTCTCTCTCTCTCTTTCTTTCTCTTTTCCTCTCTCTCTCTCCCTCTCTTGCTCTCCTTATTTCTCTCTTTCTTTCACTGCCACATACACCCCCCCCTACAACAATAAAGTCCATGATGTCACATATGGATGTCAGATTCAAGTGGAGGCAGAGGCCTAACCCTAAGTGTCCCAGAAGGTTTCAGAGTATAGTTGATCCTTGCTCTAGTCCTAACTACTTTCTTGAGTGGAAAAGTAAACTAATAAATTAAATGAACAGGTAGTGTCGTAGTGACATTTCTCATTTCTAAGACAAAATACCTGACACCTAAAGTTAAAACAGAAAGGGCTTATGTGGCTCACAGTTTGTACAGGTTTCAGTGCATAATTGGCTGGTTCCAAGGCAGGGTGGCTTCACAGAGGGTCCTCACAGAGAAGAACAGGTCATGGAACCCACAAGATAGCAAAAATAACAAGGGAGGGCAAGCTTCTTTCTGTCCCTTACATTGCATGTGGGCTATCCACCCTAAGGTGGGTGTAGCACTCCTACCCTTATTCCTAGCCAGAGCTATGTCAAACCAATCAGTGGACTGATTTATTAATCACACACCCTTCATCCAAGCATCACATACTCTAGCTTTGGCCACCTTGGAAAAAGTACACTTCTCCAATCCCCACCCTGGGCTGCATAAGGTTTTGGAGAAACATCTACACATAAGTCATAACACGGACGAAAGAGGAATCTGAAAGTAGAATTTAAGAGTCAGTTACCACTTACAAACATTAGAGTAGGTCCATCTCTTTTAATTTTTGGACTTCAGTTTCCCCATTAATGTGCTCATACTTTGTCTCTATGTTCTCTATCTTTGATCTTCTAGATTGCAATGAAGGGGTCAAGGGGATGTCAACTGCAGTCACTACCCCTTCCCTGATAGTAGTAGAGGTCAAGGGGGAAGAAAGGAAATTCTGGAGAAAAAATGGAAATGGAGTCTCTAGGAGAAGCAAGGATCAAGTGTCCCATTGGTTAAGGGCTCCTGGAAGAGAAATTTTATTATTAGACTGAGAGTCACAGCCAAAGATGGTGTCAGAGCTGGAGCCATTCACCATAGCCGAGGTTGTGCTAAGTGGGACATATGATCAGAGAGGTTGAGAGCATGAAATGAAGGACTACTTCAAAGGGGTGAGTGCCACCCTCTCAGGGGACACTGACTCTGCATCCCAACACAAGTCAGGGCTGGAAAAGACAAGGATGGCTTGGCGGATGCAGGAGCAGCTTCTCATAGCACATTTGACAGCATGGATTTTGGAGTCAGTAAGTGCTGTCTGAACACTGAAGTTGCATGGAGGTTCTGGGGTCTTTCTCCCAGGGTTCTCTCTCATTTATTTTATACTCCATTGTCTTACTTACCTTTTTCTTTTTTCAGTTGTTCCAAATTTCCTATTCTTGTTTTCTATCCCCCTTATTTGCTTCTTTCTTTCCTTTGTACCTCCTAGCATCATTATTTTCTGCCATTCTGCTCTTATACTTACCTTTTTTCTCCTCTCCCTCCTCCTCAGCCTTCTTGGCTTCTCTTTTTCCATTTTCTATATCCTCTTCTTGACTTCTCATCCTCTTCCTGTTACTTTTTGTTGCCTACTGTCATGTTTTCTTCTCTTTCAAAAAATATTTCTTTCTACTATCACCTAGACTTTTTTCATCTGTTTGTCATGTTTGTTCATTTTTCCCTTTTCGTTTCTTCTAAGTTTCCTTGGCCTTTTCTTCCCTTACCCAAACATGGCAGCAAGTAACTTGCAGTTTGTATAAGCTAATGACCGAGCTCCTTACCTCATCTGAAAAATGCCTTCATGACTTGATGCTTGCAACAATTTTCTGTTTAAAAGAAAATTGCCTAAAGAAGGAAATTAAAACTCAAAAAAAGCTATGTGATAGGTCAAGATCATGCAACTGTTTAATAGAAAATTCATGATTTTATCTCAATTCTGTCTCAAGTCGTTTCACACACGGAATTAGAAATCATGTGTGGATGGGCAGAAAGCCAATACTGACTCACTGACCATCTTACAAGGTAAGAAGTATCCTCTGAGGCTAAGGAAAAGTTGTAGCTGCAGTCTGGGTGGCTGATCTTTCTTGCCCCTAGGAAGTGATTCATTTAACTTGAAGTGACCCCCCCACACAATTTTTATTCTTGGTGCCAAGCATGCAGAACTAAATGACTCACTACATAGAAATTACATTCCCATGGGAATACAGGTCAATAAACATGTAACCAAATACATATATAATAGAAACTCTCTGACATAGATGTCAATGGCCATAGGAATATGTTAGATAAAGTGATGGAATTGTGAGAGGACCTGAGAAATTTTGGTGCTTGTAAAATATGTTTCTCATTGCCGAATTTTTCCCATTTCTAAAAATAGGTATGTTAAAAGCAGAGTTTTTCTAATACTAATACAACTAGCATTATATATGCATTGGAAAACAGTTTCTATCCTAAAGAACTGATAAATACCTAATATGATAATTTCTCTGGGTGGTCATAAAATCTCCACAGAGATTTCTTGCACTGTGGTTTAAGCTTAAACCTGAACTTTGTTGAACTTTTTTATATGATGCATGCAATTGGCCAAGAAAATCTTCCAAGCAGTTCTCATTGCAAATGCTCCCCAACTTAATGTTTGTTAACCAGGGCTCAAGATGCCATTGAGGTAGACCAGTAGGCTCGAGCTACCATCATACCCTATCTCATCATGGAAGATTTCAGGCTCCCTTGTATCTCTGAAATTAAAATGCTTTGCTTCTTCTTTGATTCAGTCCTGTCTTCTCTATTTGCCAGTTGTTAGACCATGTCACAAGTTCAACTGTATGTGTAATGTACAAGAGTCATCCACAGATCTTTCTATTCGGCAAATGATGCCAACAATAGTCGTGAGATCTTCTCAATATTTTTTACTTTTGTTCACTGTAAAGGGAGCAAAACTATTCACATTCTTTGTCTGGGAAAGAAAATCATCCAGAGACAATGAAGGTGGTGATAATGGCTACCCCTGTGACTTAAAACATACTTTACCCAACATGCAGATTGCCCATACCTCCCTTCTTTCAAAGCTCACAAGTGGAACCATCTCTATGGCACCTTCTTTTAATGGCATAATGATATTACCATATTTTGAAGTCTCCTACTGGAGCCAGAGTAGCCTAGATTTACACTACGCTTCTAGCAGATGCCAGCTGTGAAATGTAAGCCTTTCGTGTTCATTACAGCGATATCCCCTACACTACAGCTTCTTCTTGGTGTGTGGCTTTTTCATTTCCATTTATCAGCTGCAATCTAATTATTAAGTTTACCTGTATTTTTCTTATAGGCACTTTAACCTATAATGAAAGGGTGACTGCAAAGAACCCAATTGCACCCAGAAGCCCAAGCTTCACAGAGAGGTTAAGGGCACATGCCTCTGATGGACAGGCTCAGCTGAACCCGAGTTTGAACTCAGCTCAGGTTCTAGATCTGTACACGAAGAATCTTATGCAGCAACAGACAAACAGCTTGAACTGTGTTCTGGTTTTTATATCAGCAAAATAGAGTGCTACTGTTCACTTTAGGATGTAGGTAAAAAATTAAATTTAATAATTTACAAAGTGCCTCACATTTAGAAAGTGTTTAATGACTACTTCTAATCCCCGACTAACTACAGTAGCATTAACTATGCATATATCTTACATTTTACTAGAATTGTTGCTGTTCTATGGCAGAAATTAAATTTTATTCAGTTTATAAGCCCTGTATTAGTTTTTAGGTGTCTAATATATACCTATAACATTTTTTTGAAAAAACAGATGCAGAAATTTAGAGACCACTGACTTGGTCTCTAAAGAGTGAGAGCAGGGTGATGTTGGTCTGTTTTCTGTCCTTCCAGGAATGATTTTTTTTTTTTGCTTAAAATGAGAAGACTGAAATTGAGAGGGTAAATACTATGATCCAGTCAGGGAGATGTGGCAATTATTTTTAAAATTGTAAAGAATTATTATGGGGGAAGAAGATCAGATTCTTGTGAATGAATTCCAGTGGTGCTTTGGATGCAACAGTTGGGCACCAGATGCTGAAAACTATCTACGGAGTCAGACTATTCAGAGATTGACAATGTGTCTATAAGCTTGTAAGTGAGCTAGTGTTTATATGAGAAGCTGGAGGTTATTTTGAATCTGTCATCTTGCATCGCAGTTATACAAGGCATTTAGGCATTGGGTAGGCAGATTGTAACCTTAATATTCTGAATTCTGCCACAAGGTGACTTCTTTCACCTTTAAAGTTCTTTAAATTTGCAATAAGTCTTTTGAGTTCAGTCTTTTCTATAATTCCTAGGTTAGTGGCCTGGTTGGGGAGCTAGCAAGTCCAGCAGTCTGAAGTGTGGGTCACCTGGGGCAACCCAGCTGGTTTATTTCAGTGCTTTAGAGAGGAGTGGAGTCGGCCTGGGGCATTAAGGGAGGAGTATTGATCAGGGACTGGATTTTAAGTGCACTTCCAGAGATGATTACAGAACCATGATTAATAGTCTAAAGGACCTCTGCAGGAGAGCATTGAGTAAAGAGAATGGGAAAAATCTCTGGAAAATGTGGGTGCAGAGACTCCGAGTGAGGAAGGCTTTAGAAGCCAAATGGTAGATTTGCAATATTTCATATGTACATCTATATTTATCTGATGGGAATGAGGGTTAATAAATAAAAAAATACCAGCCCTCCAATTTTAGACTCAACACTTCAAATGTTAAATTATCAATCACATAAAGTTTATTCCTTTTTTTTTTCCCCAAAAGAGTAGTTCAGCTGTGCAGGCAGCTTGATTTTATGGCCTCATCTTTTCAACAGGACGCTGCAACAGGGCAATAAGGGAACATGTGACCTTTAGAAGAGAAGCAGTTTTTAGTGACCTTGAACCGGCAAATGCTTCATGTTCCTAGATGTCTTTCACTGAAAGTTCACTGACCAGAATTAGTAGTATGGCCTTCATAACTACAAGGGACCAGAAGTGATGGTTCTTCTATGTGGTCAGTAGAAGGAAATTAACCAGGTATGTATGAATATTGACAGTCTCTTCTACAGCAGAAAGAGATAAGGAAGCAAAAGTCCACAAGGTGTCTGAGACATTAAGGCACAAGGGAAGTATGCATGTGATCTTGCTGAGTTTCCATAAGGTTTAGGTGTAAAATGTCTCCCAAAGTCTCCTGTGTTCAGGGTTGGGGTGTGATTAGAAGTGGTTCACTGGGGAACTCACTTGAGAGGATGTACACTTTTGGACAGCTCCTCCCTTCTTGCTTTCTGCTTCCTGGCTGTCATTCAGTAGCCAACTTTCTTTCACCATTCCCATTCACCATACCTCTTCTGCCTTAGACCCAGCTGAACCATGGACTGCACCTACTGAAACTGTGAACAAAAATAGACCTCTCCTTTAAATTGCAGGTGTCAGCTATGTTGTCTCAGTAATGGGAAAGCTAAGTAAGCTGTTTCATCTTTCAAGTGAGATTAGAATGATCTGGTCACATGTGCCACACTAAGGAAATCATAAGAGTGCACAATGAACTTAAATTCATGTCAGTGGCAAGACATTTAAAAAAACAACCAATCTTATTTCATAATTGCTGGTCATATTACTATGAAATCATGCATTTCTAGATCTCATCTACTTTAGTTTTGTAAGTTCAAGCATTACCATTATAGTAGAAGACCTTAACAAGACTAGTTCATAATCAGTTAGGATACTCCACATATGCACAACCATATACAGCTGGACTGAAGCAGTATTTGAAGCCTTCCAGATGTGGGGAGCCTAAAGCTATTACATGAGCCTTACAGGATGTGTCAATTATAAAACTGTAATCTTGTATACCATTTGAGGCTGCTAATTTTCAAAACTCACAGGTTAAGTGCAAGAAATCTGATGCTGGTTTTGAGAAAACTGAGGCTAAAAATAGTCATGATTTTCCTAGATGTGGTAATATTTTGATGTTGGCCTTTGTAACCTGTTTTGGACAGCTCTGTTTGTTTCCAGTGGTTTTTATTTCCTTTCATTTTCTATATCTGTAACACTTCAAGCTGTAGCAAAATCATCCATGCTGTCTTTCAGTTATTTACTCACTTATTATTCATTCATGTATTCTTTATTTTCTTTCTCTAAAGTCATTTGGTTTTTTTAGTTTTGTTCTTTTTAAGATGGCAGATATTTATTGAGGTTTTTTTTCCTCTGGACACTGTATTTTTTGTTGTTGTTGTTGTGTTTTTGTTTGTTTGGCACCAAGGATCGAACTCATGACCTTGCGCTTGCCTGCCAAACAAGGTCTCGTGCCACTGGGCTAAACCCCCGGCTGGACACTGTATTAAATGCTAGGAACATGAAGGAAAAAGCAGTAATGAGAAGAAAAACAAAAAGGTACAGTGTGGTGAGGTATAGCCATGCGTAAATGAATAATTACAAAAATACTGCAGAGTGAAGTAAGAGGACAGAGGTGAAAATTTACACTAAACTGAGAGTAGCTGAGTTAAACAAGACTTTTTTGCAGGAAACAGCTGATGTACCAATCCATAAAGGAATTGTTCAAGTGGAGAACGGTAGGTAAAAGGAAGAACAGAGGAACAGGAAGCAAAGTGCAGGCAGGCCAGGCCCACATGCAGACTGGCAGCTGTGCCAGGCAGCTCTTGTTAAAGCGTGCCTGATGTTGCCTGCTTAATCAAAATCTCACAAATGAACTTTACAGATTGTATAAGATAATTTAAATAGTGTTTTATAGATATAAAAGAAGCACTGGAAAAATCTGTCATTTCCTGTTGCCTTTCTTTGCTTATCCCTATCTATAGTACCTCACAGTAAGCAGTTTTCAGTAAAGTTACCTGGAATTTGCGTTAATCCCTTGTCACGAAGCCCAGTTTTAACTTTCTTTTCTTCCTATGAAGACCTTTATGCCAGAAACAGGTCAGCCTCTTCGGGAAGCATCTGAGTCCTTTTCCCCTTGGAGAAATAGCTTGTGGTGTCTCCTCTGCTGTCTGTTTCCAGACCTCTGGGGAATCTGTCTCATGTAAATCCTGCAATTAGAGGCTCCCTCCCACTCTGTGGAGCCGCATCTGCCTCTTTAGATATGCGCCCATTTGTTTGTGAAGAGATAATCATGGGGCCTGCTGCAGCCTCCAGTTTGGTGAAGACAGACACTCTGAATAAATTTATGGTTTCATGAGCAGAGATCTCCCTCTCCCCTCACACCCCTGCTTCCTGACTGCACATTTGGGTTCAAGCATAGCATCTTAGTTCTTTATTTTATTTTTTTTTAAGAACCTGTAAGTTTGGTGAGAGAACAAGTTATTCACTTTTTGGTAAATGAAGATTGCAAGGTTCAGAAATGAAGTGTATGACTGAGGTCACAGGGTTGACCAGCTACACTGTCTAGCACAGTCCTTGGGTTCTACTACTGCTTGGTAGTTTCGGTGTGGGAAGGCAAGAGGAAGTAAAGCAAAAGATTTTTCTCATGGTATTGTTTGGCTTTGATGCATTTGTGTGTGTTTCTTACACACTCACATTATTAAATAAAATTATATATTAAATAAAATTATACATTCAAGTTAAATTTTCAAAAATATTACAAACATGCACATTATAAGAAATGTTTAAAATACATGCATGTGTATGGAAGCCCCTGAAATTACTTCTTGTATCACCATCCAGAGATACATTTTGGTTGATATATAATGTGTGTGTGTCTATACAAAATTTTTATGAAACCAGGATTATGGGACAGGGGTGTATACATAATTCTTGTTTCACTTAACTTTATACTGTAAATATTTCTCCCGGCCATTAAATAGTCTTCAAAAACATAGATTTGGTTTGGTTCCATTAAAATTTAGATCTGTATCACTGGGTCATCCTGCTCATAAAACTGAAGGGGAAACAAACAAACAGAAAAGCATGGGTTTAAGAGAAAAAAATGCAGCGTCAACTCTTAGTTCTTCTGAAGCCTCTCATCTGTGTACCTCAGTTTACTCCTTTGTGACAGGGGGCAATAGTTGTCCTTTCACCAGTCACGTGGCCTCTTTCCAAGGCTTATATGAAACTGTAGTGAGGGTTTTTCTAAGGGTGAGGGATTGCTTTGTGCTGCCTGATTGTTGAACTGAGGAGGACTCTTCCTGCTGTTCTTCATCTACACAGGCACAGAAACCTCAAGAAGTGAGGTGGGTCTTCCCCCAGGAGGTGGGAAATACAGTTCACAAGAAGCACCTTTGCTCCAACTGTCCTTCTCTATCATCTGTCGTGATGAAAAATGCCCAATTATTATTTCCTATCTTTCTGTATGGGAGGCTCAAAAGAAATCAGTGGCCACGCAAAACAGCTGCTGTTGTTGTGACAGCCTTTTCATTGACAGACTGAAGCGTGGGGTATTTGGTATTGATTTTTAGCATCTGTCCTGGGGAGGCTAGACTGCTGCATGCTTAGTGGTGTCCCTGAAGCTGCGTATAGTGGGTGTTAGGGCTCCAGAGCTGTGTTTCTTTGCAGAATAAATATGCACCTGTAAAAGTAACTGTTAAAGTCATACTCCTATAAAGCAAGTGCCAGTGTCGTACTGCATTGCTTTCTAAATTGAAAGATTTGAAATTTGATGTTCAGTTGGCCTCCAATTCTTTATTTTAAATAGTTGCTATAGACATAGAAAATTCCTTATTTTTCAAAACTTCTGGTCTTCCACAGTCATCATTAAAGGCAAATAGTGAGCCAATAATGGAGATTTGCTTATGCATTGCATGAGTCCTGAAATGTGATAAAGATATTTTAATATTTTTCTCCCTTTCCTTTCTTTCATCTCTTGTATTTTCCCCTTCCTCTAGTTCCATGCTTGAGTTGTTTCCTCCCACTCCTGCCTTCAGAAATAAAAACAAAAACTTAATGTCTCCTACATTTAAAACCACATAGTGTTAAACATTGTGAGTAATCAAAAATTAGCTATAAAATAGTATCTGCTTTTGGAGAAGCTCACTGATGTAGAATTTACAGATTTAGATGTATCCTTAAAAATTAAAAATCAGAACAAATTGTAAAGAAGTCAGGGAAGGTAGTGAGTAACAGACTGATATATCCTTTCTATGATACAATTTAAGGAACCCTTGGACACTGTAGGAAGAGCCCCTCATCGTCTCACCTAGGGAGTAACTTGTACCCAAGGAAGTAGATTCTAATCCAGTCTCCTTTGATGAGGCCTGTGCTTCTGATTTACATTCCTGAGGTTTTTGTATCTGAAGGACTCAAGTTTAGACACTGGCCCAGCTACATACTGGTTACTAGTGTAACTAATGTTAGTTACATTGGAAGTATGGTTTTCTTATTCATAAAACTATACCACATAGAATAATTGGTGCAAGGCTGTGAATCCATGTATGCAGTCCCTCTGACCTGGTAGTACGCAATAGACACCCTGCTGAGCTACCCTCAAGCCAGCATTCTCTTTGGAAAGTCACAGGTACTACTGGAAATCATGTACGCTTGGTTTAACAGATGAATAGGGATACAGTTTGGGGGAGTTCTTTGGGTGTTTGCACCAAATCTAATGGCAGCTTACTTTGGCAGAAAAATAAACTCAGGCCAGTGGGGTTCTTGGAATATTAGTCTTATTTGTTGACAAAAGAATCAATCCTTCAACAGGGTCTACCAAGCAGGAAACTCACACGGATGTGCAAGAACAATCCTCTCACGGGGAGTGCTAGAATCCCTACTTCCCTTTCTGACCTGGATGATGCCCAGGGCCTTCCAGGATTTTGCCTCACCTTTTGCCTACAGGAGACATACATTTTTAAAATGTGTAGCTCAGAAGGGGGAAAAAGATTTGCCAAATATTATACAGCAAACTGATGGTGAAAATGGTAGAAGAAATCTAACTTCTTAGAACTCAGTGAAGACAATCTGTTTCTTAGAACTTTCTGTGTGAAGTGGTAGTCATCCCAGGTGTTCAAAATGGCTGACAAC
>RJWM01038272.1:0-16807 GCA_004363535.1 Dasyprocta punctata | reverse complement strand
TCACCACTGTTTCTGGGACTCCTCCTCTTCCGTCTCCCCCTCTTCCTCCTCCTCCTCCTCCTCCTCCTCCTCCTGTGATTCCTCCTCAGACTCCACCTCCAGCTCCCGAGCCCATGCTGGAGTCTCGCTGGCCACCTGCTCCCCGCCCGCCCGGGGAGGGAGGGCGGAGAGGGGCAGGCAGTTGGCGGCCTCAGGTGCGAGCTGCTCACACGGAAGTCAGACACACAACACGCCAAGAATTCCCACAGGGGACAGAATCCGAGCGCCAATGCTTTGGCAGCCAAGCAGCGAAGAGTGACAGCTGGCGAGACCCAGGAGCCGGCACCGGAACGGACGACTCCTGCGGCCTAACAGCTGTTTCCTTTGTTGCTATGGCGACGTCCGGGAGGAGGACGCGCCCCCCTCCGCCCCCCCCTCCCCCGGCCTAACTGACCAGGGCCTCGTGTGGCCTCCCGGGTCCCGCCGACTTGTTCTTCGTTGCTGTTACAGGAAGAGCATCGTGAGCCTCGAGCCGATGTAAAATCGTGTGCTGTGCTCCTTCAAAATTACAGGAAAGGAAAGCTATCTGAATAAATGTGGTTACGGTTGATAATGGATATTCGCGTTTTTAATTTTTACATTCCAAAAAATTTTTAAGACCAAGCTTTCTAGCAATATGCTTACAAGCTACTATTACTATTAATGTGCACGCATATTTGACTACAGAATGAGCCCGCTTTGGGCATCCTCACTATTGTTTACATCACTCAAAATGAGTTTCTGAGACGTATACAAGTGGCAGAGCCCACACATTCAAGTTTTGCCAAATATTAAAAGCGATTGTCGAGATGTATTTTAAAATGTAGCACAAAGAGAGAATCCTTAAAATCTGCAATTATACTCACTTGAAAACTGTAGTTTTATTTGTATTAAAGATAACCTTTGAGTATAAAACTTTAGTGAATACTGATAAGCCAGAAAGAAAGCACCACTTACAAATCCCACCATCATTCCTATTCCACGAGTTTACTAATCAAATGTACCTTTCTCATCCCTCAGGTGTGGTGGCTTGTATTCATAATGATCATGTAGAAAGGCAGCTCTCCTGTGATAGTTTTCGACCTAAAAAGCAATCTCCACAAACCCACACACAAACCTTCTCTCAGATAAGATGTCCAAAACCCAATGATGAGGTTCATTTCGCATCACACATTTTGGGAGGAGTCAGTCCACAAGCAGCTGCCTCTGAGGCAGCACCAGGAGAGTAGAGGGACACAGCAGAGGAAAAGCTGCCCCACCCATGGAGGCCAAGAAGCAGCGTGTGAAGTGAGGAACCAAGAACTTAAAAAGAGAAAGGAATGGAATATAAATGGAAAGTGAGAAAAAATTTAGGGAGATTAAACCCAATTAATGAACTGTTCAATGTGTGTATCTGGCACATTGCTATGTTGGAGGAAGTGGTGTGTAGGGACAGATTGGCCTCATTAAGAGTTCTGGCTAATTCTGAGTAGAAAGAGGTAAAATTTTACTGGAAAGGACAATTAACAAGACAAGGGGGTGGTGTTGGGAGCCATTAGAACTGGAAATTGAACACAAGTGCAGGGGTGTGGCATGGCTGGGTCATGACCCACTGCAAAACAATAAGAGTCCTCAAAGGGCAAGTTAAGGTCACAGCTGAGGACACCAGGTTCCAATTAACTAAACAAAGACTATAGCTATAGACATTTCCCTCCTGTAGTGAAATGCAACATGGAGATCTTTTCCTAAGATAGTTCTCCTAAACTAACATAATTTGTTACATAGAAAAGTCCTTGAACCACTCCCAAGGTCTGTTCAGTTTCCTGCATTTTCCACTGTAACCCCTAAATAAACATGGGCCATCCAGAGACATCCCCTGTCTTAGTCACCAGAGCCCCTGAACTCTACAGGGGGTTTTGATTCTCCTGGAACCCTAAAAGCATACCACTGATCTCATTTATTTTAACCTTCACTGTACACTCCTTTGGGAGACTGGGGATCCAGGCCAGGTCCCTGATAGAGGGGTGAGACACAGAGCACTGAGGCAGCCAAGCAGGCACCTTAGCCAGGGTAGCCGCCCTTTGAAATGCAATGGAGATGAAAGTGGGGAGAGGACTTCATAACTCTTAGTGTTTAAATATTTTTTCTCCCTCCGTGATAAACATGTTACTGCAGTAGACACTTAATCACTAACGACCTTGTAGGTAAGGTTCTTCCAAACCAAACTGTGAATTCCTGAGGTGAGACTCTGCTAAGGACAAGCAGGCCCACCTGGGAATTGTTATAGCCTATAAATAACTAATGCGCCTCTTTTCTGTTCTGTATGCGCCATTTTATGCTAGAGTCTCCCCCCACTTCCCCAGATCACTGTCTCTCCCTTATCCCGCCTAAGTTTCTGTTTCCTGTAACTGCCCATCCCCCCCGGCCCACATAAGTTTCTGCTTCCGGATGATGATGTGTAACTGAGCTGCTACAGTTTAGAGCTGCCTGGGTTAGATAAGAGCAAGGACAGGACAGCCCAGGAACTTGGGCCACAAGATAGAAGCAGCCTCTCTCCACATGACTAAGGAATTTATAAAATTGTGCCTTTCCCGCTCGACCTTAGACCTCCCTATAGTCGTCACCTCCAATGAATATGAAAATGCCATTTAAACTAACCAATGCCATCTGCTTCTGTAACCGCGCTTGCAATGGCTCCTCCTCCCTTTGTCCTAAAGCTTATAAGCCCTTCCTGGGTGCTAGGCCGCACACAGTCTCTGGATCGGACTAATGGGACTGCGTCGCCAGGCCTGGCAATAAACGCTCCTGCTCCGAGAAACTTCCGGCATCCTGTGAGTTTTTGTTCGTCCTGGGGTCGACTATATCAGGAATGTGCACGGAGATAATGTAACCCCAGGTTAGGGTTTTAGGGTCTGGGACCCATCAGTGACCAGAGAACTAGTCAGGTTCTGCCAAGTTCCCATATGGAGCTGGGAGGAAGGGTCTCTATCAGTCTGATTAAAGGAAGCTGAAGACAGAGTTTCCCGGGTGTTAGACTTTCCAAAGCCCCCAACCACATTTTATAGGGTAACGCTCTGTCCCCTGATTTCTTTTTTTTTTTTTTAATTTTTTTGTTTTTGTTTTTGTTTATCCTTTTAAACTTGGTTCCTTTGGGTAGCTGTGGCTGAGTTTGAGATCCCAGTGTGCAGCTCAGACAGCACCACTGCAGTGCACATTCCCCTCACAACAGTGCAGAAACCGTGTGAAACCACCCTGGCCAGGAGGGAATGTGACAGCACAGTGACCCTCTAGAGCAGCCCAACCAAGAGCTGCAATTCTAACACCATTACACACACACGCAGCAACTGTCAATCCTTTTGTTGGCAAACCTGACACTCCAGTCTCCCCTGCTTTGGGGAATGAGAATGATCTCTATAACAGGGAGTCTGTATAATCTGAGTGCAGATCCTGACCGTGGTCCCAAGCTCCTTAAATACCCAGCCCTTGCTCCTGGATGCATGGCTGCCCAATGCCTGTGTGCTGCTCAGTTTCATCCAATGCCTCTGATAGATCAATAGATTTCATTACATTTATATAATAATGTAATACATTTCCCACCTTGTGTAACAAAGAAACTTTGTTAGTTTTTATTTAATTGAAATTAAAGAATTTCTTTAGTTTAAATATTGTCCACAAAGTCATTGACGGGTTTGCCAACAAAATCTGACAGAATAATATTTTCTATATCATAAAAATACACACAAATAATGTAAAACTACACCTCATGAAAATAACTAAAGAATGGAAAGTGGAGAGTGTAAAAAGCCCATAAATATATGAAATCATCAAGACATTTATGTGATGAGGGAAAACCCCTAACAATATACTGGACAATGAATATTTATTAAAATCTGAACCTTAATCATAAAGGAACACAACCAGGAATATGTGCAAATATGCATTCTAGGAAAGACAGGTATTGAAGGTAGAATAAACAATGATTTGAAGTAATAATGATGTAACAAAAGTGATATAGGAAAAATGATCCCAGACCTCCAAATGATATGGGGGAATAAAACTCCCAACCTACTATATGTCTGGTGTGAGTTTGTGTTCTCTAAAATTGAAGAATGAATTTTAGGAACAATGGAGGGTAAGAGCAGAAGATATTTATTGAGAGAAAGAAAGCTTCTGTCTGAGGGACAGAAAGGGGCCTGAGCGGGTTGCCAAAGACTCTGTCATTTTTAGGGACTTTCATAGAGTAAAATCATGATGGGGAAAACTGGGAACTCACAAGGCAGAGGGTCATAAGGTGGGACATAACTATGGTTAACCAATAAGATTAATCGCTCAGGTAGAATTGATTAAATCAAGGACAAATGGGGAAGCCAGTCACGTAGTAAGTGGGAATGCTTAATGATAATGACTCTTCCTGTAAGTTGGTGGGTTGCTGACACTGGACTTCCTCAGGGTGATATAGAACTGTTTAGAATATCAATCCTTAGCATATGGGTGTATTTGTTTTGCCTTTTGTCTGGATATCTGGCCCGCAGCAAGAGGTGTGTGTCTCTTCCAAGGTCACCAAGACATCTGGTCCTCTGTGCAGGTTTCCTTGAGGGTCTAGTCCTGTCTGACTGACTAATATTTCTAACTCAGTTGCCTGTAACAAAAGGTATATTTTGTCACTGATTTGGAAATTGGAGAAATGTAGTACATTTTAAAGTATTTGTATAAACTAAGTAACTGCCTTAAATTATTAGAACCTTAATAAATATTAATTTTTAAAATAGATATGCAGCACTTTAGAAACACAATATTAGTGAAATTTTTTAACAAAAAATAGCCTAAATTTTAAAAAAATAAATATTTGGTAAAACCATATTTGGAGTAAAAGAACTATTATAATTGCTACACAAGTTTAAATAAAATAACTTACTTGAAAAGTGGAACCATATATTACAAAATAATCTGAAAATAACAAAGGAAGATTTTTAATTGAAATTATAAATGTAGAGGTAATGTATTTTTAAAATAAGATTTTTGTCCCTCTACTTTATCTGCTCTTATGAAGTGTCACATATTGTAATACATTGCCAACTTTCCTTTCCAACAGTTTTGTTTAACAAATATTATAAATGAAACAAGCATAATAATAATTATTTTTATAGAAAAGCATATATATCAGTGGCACAAGTGCCTGACTGGCAAGCAAAAGGTCCTGAGTTCAATTCCTGGTTCAAAAAAAATTAAGCAGGTGACTGAGGCTCCTCGTCACGTCACAGAAAGGAGAGGCCTTAGCATGGCTCACAAGAACACCTAGCAGCTAGTATTGCTCACAGATTTGTAAATCAGAAAATTCACAACATTTCAACTTCAAAGCTCTACATGATGGCCGGGCTTGGTGGCACAAGCCTTTAATCCCAGCATTCTGGAGGCTGAGGTAGGAGGAACTGAGTTTGAGGCCAGCTTGGGCTGCAAAGCTAGCACAAGGCTGGCCTGAGCTACGTAGTGTGACCCTACCTAGGACCAGGAGTTTGGCTCAGCAGCATAAGCGCCTGTCTGGCAGGCATGAGGTTGTGAGTTTGATCCCTAGTGCCACAAAAAAAAAAAAGCTCTACACGATGAGAGTCTTCATTTTGCTCATACACAATGTACCTGTTAATCTTACAGGCTTTAATTACCCAGAGATTATTAGATAATAAACTTTAAATTGAACAAAGAAAGCCACCAAGATTATATAGGAATTATAGGAATTAAGTTATATATACATAGATATATATTCATAACCACCGACCTAGAAAAGCATGCACAAAACTATCAACAATACACAAAATGTCTCTGTCTGCTTTAGTAATTATTGTCCAAATTGTTTTCAACATTAAGATATATCACTACCTATAACTTCATTTGAGTACAATATATTACTTTATTCAGAATCCAAAAATGGGTACTACTGCCTAATATTTTTTAGCTGTTTGTTTCTTTGTAAGTTAAATTGAATAAAAGAGATCTGTAAAACATAAAGGAGTACTATTCAGAAATACACAATATTATATCAAAATACAAGAAGAATCAAAGTCTTCATGTAATAATGGCCAGCATTTATTGCATTGTCCTAAAAGTTTTGTATCCATCTTCTAATCAGAGGACATGGAGATATTGTAGATCATGCATGGATGGGCATGATGAACAGTACTACTTCAGGGAATTAGTGTGGGTTGAATATGAAAGAAGTGCCAGATCTAGAATCTAAATGCATAATCTTCATTTGAAACCCATTGCCCCATACCTTGGTGTTGATAATCAATATAAATAGAATGACATAGGACAAATGAAGTGCTTTTTCATCATAAAATTCTATAAAATTGAGTATATAAAAATTACATTTATATAGGTTAAAATTGCAAAATTTTTCTCATTTTGCCCAAAAATTTTTTCTTCAAAGTACAGGTCTCTTTATATCTTAGAATTAACACTCATTTCATGACTTTAAATTACAATACAAACTTCTTAGAACTTGTGCCTGAAAATATTCAAGATAATATTTGTTAAGTAAAGGGTAGCTGGAGAGGGAAATAAAAAAAGGAATTGAATTATTTTTAGACAAGGATCAAAGAATTTCCCAGAAGAATAAAAAAAAAAAAGGCAACTGCACAAATGTAAATAAATAGCAACAATGTTATTTTGATTGCCTGGAGCCCTCTCTTTTCTGCATAATTCTAACTACAGCGTGTTTTACTTCTCTGTTTCTGAGACTGTACATGAGAGGATTCAGCATGGGGATCACAATAGTGTAAAGCACAGAAGCCACCTGGTCCTTTCCCAAGGAGTAGGACTCCTTTGGTTTCAAATAAGTAAAGATCATGGTGCTGTAAAAGATGGTGACCCCCAAGACATGAGAAGCACAGGTAGAGAAGGCTTTTTTCTTTCCAGCAGTGAAGTTAATTTTCAGAACAGTGGAGAGAATGGGCATATAAAATCCAGATATGGTGATGAGGGACACTATTAGGGTGAAACAACCAAAAATGAATACAATGATTTCAACCTCATATGTGTCACTGCAAGACAGGGCTAAAATAGGGTATGTGTCACAGAAAAAGTGATGGATAACATTAGATTTGCAAAAATGCAGTCTGCTCATGCAAACCACAGTGACAGTGGAATCCACAAAGCCAGTAATATAAGAACCAGCAAAAACAGCATAGCACAGTCTTGTAGATGTAATGACTGGATAGTGGAGAGGGCAGCAGATGGCTACATAGCGATTGTAGGCCATGGAGGAGAGAAGAAAGCATTCAACACCAGCACAGAGGATAAAAAAGTACAACTGAGTGAAGCAGCCCAGGAATGAGATGCTCTTGATGGAAGTCAGTAAGTTCTGTAAGGATCTAGGGGTGCTGACACTCCAGTAGCTGAGATCGAGAAATGACAGTTGAGTAAGGAAAAAGTACATGGCAATGTGAAGCTGGGGATCTAGGTGAATGATCAGTATCATCACTGCATTCCCCAGCACTGTGACCAGGTAGATGAGGAGGAAGAGCAGGAAGAGGACCAGCTGTGTCTCTTCAGAATCCGCCAGCCCCAGGAGGATGAAGTCAGGTACATTGGTGGAGTTCTCTCTGTCCATGGTGTCCACTGCACTTATCTGTTGAATAATCATATCTGATATTTAGCCTGAGTTAATTCAAAAATATTTTAGTGTGTGAATGACAAAACCTTTAACAGACTAGTTCAGTGTTTGTACAGATTACATGGATTTACTGAGCACAAGTGAAAAAAAAAACAATTGTCATGCATAGATATGGATACAATTTCACATTTGCTGCTAATGTTTTAAAAGATTACTGCTTAGTTAAGAAGGATGAACCTGGTATATTTGTGAATGCTTTCTTTACTCAACAAGTTCGAACCATATGAAGATAATTTACTTAGACCCTAGTGCACATCTGTATCATTTGTATCAGAGAAAGGACTCAGAGTGTAACATCTGAGATGAGAGCAATTCCATATTCGCAGTGTGACTCTAACATGATATTTTAACTGCAAAAACGTACCTTAGAAACCTTTGTTCCTGACCACAATTTTTTTTAGCAAAACTGATGAAGGATATGTAATGTAGTAGTTTCAACTCAGTTTTATTGTTTTATTAACTGTCCCTTACTTTTCAAAGCTGTTTGACAGTAATTATCAATTAAATTTACTACTGTGAATTTAAGTGAGACATATTAAGATTATATCCACATATCATTCTTAAAAATCTTGAAACAAATTTAATTTGTAGTGAATTGTGCACATGTGGGTTGTGTTAAAGCCAGGCTGTTTCTCACATCCTCCTGCTGAGAGTGGCACCGTCCACCCCATCGTCTCCTCCACTCAGAGGACTGCGCAGAGAAGCGATGCTGTCCCAGGAAATCACTGCGTCCCTCTAAATGGAATCCACAGAGCCTCCCCAGAGGTCATGGTCTGTTTTAAATTTGAAAGAGAGAGGAGCTTGGAGGAATCTGGATGTGAAAGCACTGGGTAGAAAAGCAACTAAACACTGCTTCTTAGTGAACTAAGTCACATATACGTGACTATCATATTGTTGCACTGGTTTGAAGAACTCAAACAAAACCTGTGTATACATAAAAATTACTTGGACCAGTTAAAAAAAAGAAAAAGAATGTTTATTATTCGATATTTGGATCCTATTTTGCTTTTTGAATTTCATTTTTTTTCTTGAAAAAAATAGGTCTTGAAGTCTTTAAAAAAATGAATTGTTTTTCTTTGTAGATGAAGTTTTAGTTATTGCTGGTGCTTTCAATATTATTTCCTTAGACATAACTTTGTATATGTGTATGCATAGGATGGCTAAAATGACTATATTTCTAAATGTATTGGTTATTGAAAAGGAACAGTTGATACATGTTTACATTAATTTTGCATGTCTATATCTGTTAATCTAAACAACCCTTTTGAAGATAGTGATATGCAATATTGCAACCATTGTCAAATTCCTATCATCTTGCTTTGTAAACCTATAATATTACTGTTTTGGATTTGTAAAAAAAATTTAAAAAAATTTAAAAAAAACAAATAAAATTGGAAGCCTAGCAGAAAGAGGCAGAAATGCAATGCCAATTTCTTCTAAGTATGGTCTCGGTGCCAGCGTTTTCCTCCCTTTCCCTGTGATTCTCCTGGTTGATCTGTTTGATCTTGCTGCTCTGACTCCTTTCCATTTGAATCTTATTTCATCACTGAAGAAAACCAGTATCCTGCTTTCCTCAGTAGCATAGAGATCAAAGTTATTTTGAATCTCAAAAGTTGGATTAGCATCACCCCAATCCAAAATGGCATGAAAATTCTCAAAGCATTTTATATTTTTATGATGCTAAAAATCAAAAGAATGATCTATATCAGTAGGAATTATTTTTGATAGTATATAATATGAAACCTAAATAACAATGGTTTAAACAAATTATAGTAGTTATTTTCTTTTGATTTTCAAAGGACCTATCAAAGATTCAAGGAGCTTTCTGCTCTAATATCACCAGTGTGTAGATTTCATCCTGATGAGCCCTTTATGATACCAAGAAAAAAAGAAAGAAAAGCAACTGAACACAGGAAGATTTTCAGGAGTTTGAATGAACCCATTTCTTCCTCTGAGAAAGAGTTTCTGCCGCTTTGTGTGCAGACAAGGCGGTGTGCACCTCCCACTCTGTGAGCCATATCTTCTCCCAACTTAACCACTCTCTATTAAATTTATTTTTGAAATACGTTTTCATATTTTGTACATTGCTAAAACTTTTATTCCACCAACTTTATGTTCTCGTTTCACGAACCTTAACGTTACTCAAGTCAGGTCTAAATGGTACCTGTACCCCAATTTCTCTTACAAAATTTTCATTTTGTTTACATGTCCTAACCCCCTTCAATTTGAAGAGTGGTACTTACTCTGAGAAAATGCTACTGAATAAAATCCTTTTCAAAGTTTACCTCGCTAACATCTTGTTAAATTCAAATTACTCTCCAAAATGAAACACTAAAAACAAGTTGCTGAACATTTTGATGATATAATTTTTTTTTTTTTTTTTTTTTTTTTTTTTTTTTTTTTTTGTGGCACCGGGGATTGAACTCACAACCTCGCGCCTGCCAGGGCAGGCACTTAAGGGACTGAGCCAATCTCCCGGCCCTGATTTTTTGAGGCAGGGTCGCACTAATAATTCTGTTTTTTGATGTATTTTATTTCGGTGCTTTGGTGCGTGCATTTTTTTTTTTATTGTGAGTTAAACTGCTTTCAGTTGAACTCTTGATCAAATAGAAACTTCACAGGAAGTTTCATCTGAAAGGTATCGAACTGATGGTCTGTATATATAAACAGCACAGAGTCTTCCCTCCCCAACTAATAATTCCAGGGCACCTCATATAATGAATATTCAGGATAAATGCAACATTAGGTCATCTTCAAGGCAAAATTTCTGAGGACAATTGCTTGGACTGATTCCAAAGACAAAAATTCACAAAAAGAATTTTTTAGCCTTGGAAAACCCATACCCAATTCACCTATTTTTTAATCCTCAAAACTATAGCTGAAATTTATATATTATCTTTTCAGAGTGATATGTGATATATAGATTTGAGGAGAATAACATTTTCATCAATGTGTTTGGTCAGGAAATTTTTACTAAGTTGTTGGGAAAGGTATGTCTACAGATATAATGGTTATATTTTGCTTATAATATAAAGTATGACATATAAAATTTCCATCTGGAAATATTTTATACTTAAAAGTATGGCTTGGCCACAGAAGTAAGTCATACTCATTAGAAAACAAATGTAAAAATAAAATTCAAAGAAAATCATGAAATTATTCAACACTCTTTAATATTCTGTTTAGAAAATAATTTCACCCAAATATTTGTCTTTTTACCTATAAAACTAATTTGGATGCATAATTCTAGATTTATCTATTATAATACTGTGTATTCTATGTTATCCTAAATTAATAACTGAAATATCATAGTCTCCCTTGACTATTATAAGTTATTTTATTGACCAACACCTACATGTGGTATACACTCTGTTCCACCTTTCACTAAGCAAACCAAGTGTTCCCAGCTGATGAACAGACATCTTCAGGCATCAGTGAAACGGGGAAGAACCCCCACTGTGGTTTGTCTGTGTCACCTGCTACATCTGCAGAGTCCATGGTGTATAATGCAGCTTACTATTTTAGTGCACTTAGATTTGTTTTTATTTTGTAAAAGAAAATTAAAGAGAAAGACACAATCAGTCCTAAACCTAACATGAATTTTTTGCAGTGAGTTCAGTAGACACTTACTTTTTAATGTAATCAACTGTAAATGATATAGTTCGGTTTCTCTGATTTCCCCACTATCTTTCCCTCCCTATTTACAAACTTGGCTTCAATTCTATCCTTCTTTTCTCATTATTTTCTTTTCTTTTCTTTATTAACCCTAACCCTTATCTAGGTTCCCTTTCTCTTAAACAACTTCTTCCTATTTCACAATATCTATTATACATCTTTGTTCTTAATTGCACTTATGATGAATATCATTAAAACTCAATAACTGGGATTCTTCATCAGGTTTGCAAAAAAGTGTTGTTACAAAGAACAAAGTTTTTTAGGTTATGCACTTTGCAATGAAATTATCTTCATTGTATCACATTGTTAGGGTGGAACTGGCTTCATGTCAGAGGTTTCTCTGTGTGCCCTTGCTCTGATATAAATTGTACACATATGTACTGGTGCCTAGAGTAAGTTATCTTCATATAGATTCATGTATTGACTAATAAAAGCATTCACAATTTTTCCAAGTTCATTCCTATTACCTAGACTGTAATCTATTAAACTATTAGCAACAATTGTCTGAAGCTCCTATTGATATGGTTATAAATATTAGCAGCAAATATTCATATCTGTATTGATACATTTGTATCCATATCGATACATGGCAATTACTTTTTTTCATGATATTCAGTAAAATCCTGACAACTTCAAGAAACTTTAGACTATATTATTAAAAAGTTTTGTAGAAGTCAACTGATAACCAATGTTGATGGGGCTGTGCAGAAAAAGGAACACTTCTCCACTGTTGGTGGGAGTGTAGATTGGTGTAGCCACTGTGGAAATCAGTATGGAGATTCCTCAAAACACTAAGATTGGAAATCCTACTCAATCTGGCTATTCCCCTTCTGGGTATTCTCCTAGAAAAACTGAAAATGTCACGTTACAGTGATATATGTGCACCCATGTCTGTAGCAGCACAATTTGTAATAGCTAAATCTTGGAAACAACCAAAATGCCCATCAACCACAGAATGGATGAAAAAGATGTTGTATCTTTATACAATGGTATATTACTCAGCTATAAAAATGATGATCTTGTGGCTTTTATAGGTAAATGGAGGCAACTTCAGACTATACTCATAAGTGAAATAAATCAGACTCACATTTGTAAGTGTCATATCATCTGCCTAGTGTAAAAAAAAATAATAATAAAAAACTGAAAGCACAATAAGATTCAAAATATACAATAGATAGATGTAATAAAGAAAGGGAAAGAAAGTGCTCAAAATTAAAGAATAACTGGGATGGGGAAAGGAGAAATGAAAGAAAGGAAAATTTTTTATATATGTAGGTATACACATACAACTGCACATATGTATAAGTGTGAAAGACAGATAGCTATACGACTAATTCTGTGTTAGTTCATCAATAAGAATGGTTTCTGCTGTCATTGTTTGATTGTCTGATCATTTTTTATGTCTAGATCTTGTAAGTTGAACAACTACTTCTAAGATAATAATATCCAATATATTAACTAAAGTTGATTTCTTATTGGTTTTTTTGAAATTCTGTATTTTCTCTTTTGTATTTTAAAATAAAAAAAAAGTTTTGTAACTAACCCATTAAAGCATTTTTGATGTCATGCAGACTAAATATCAGACATAATTGTTCAACAAGTAATTGCAGTGGAATCATGAGTAGACGGGACTCCACCATTGTGCCTGATTTCATCCTCCTGGGCTGGTAGATTCTAAACAGACACAGCTGGTCTTCTTCCTGTTCGTCCTCCTGATCTACCTGATCACGGTGCTGGGGAACACAGGGATGATACTGATCATTCACCTGGATCCCCAGCTTCACAACCCCATGTACTTTTTCCTCACTCACCTGTCATTTCTCGACCTCAGCTACTCGAGAGTCATCACCCCTAGATCCTTACAGAACTTACTGACTTCCACCAAGAGCATCTCATTTCTGGGCTGCTTCACCCAGATGTACTTTTTAATCATCTTGGGTGGCACTGAGTGCTTTCTTCTCTCCTCCATGGCCTATGATCGCTATGTAGCTATCTGCAGCCCTCTGCACTATCCAGTCATCATGTCCACAAGACTATACTATGCCCTACTTGCTGGTCCCTATCTGTTTGGCTTTGTTTATTACACTGTTATCACAGTTTTCATGAGTAGACAACATTTTGGCAACTCCAGTGTCATTCATCACTTTTTCTATGGCACATCCTCAATGTCAAATCTGTCTTGCAGGGACACACATGAGGTTGAAATCACAGTATTCAGTTTTGGTGCATCCACCCTAGTAGTGTTGCTCATTATCATATCTGGGTCCTATGTGTCCATTCTCTCCACTATCCTGAAAATTAATTCCACTGCTGGAAAGAAAAAAGCCTTCTCTACCTGTGCCTCTCATCTCCTGTGAGTCACCATTTTTTATGGGACTCTGATCTTTACTCATTTAAAACCAAAAAGTCTTATTCCTTTGTAAAAGGTCAGGTGGCTTCTGTGTTTTACACTATCGTGACTCCCATGCTGAATCGTCTCATTTACTGTCTCAGAAACAAAGGGGTGAAGAATGCTGTCCATAGAGCCCTGCAAAAGACAGGGGACTCCAGACAATTCAAATAACACTGCTGCTAAATGTTAACACTGGTCCTTTCCATTTTCTTTTCATGGAAATTCTTTGGTCACTCTCTGGAAACAAGCCTTACATCTGATTTTGTGAGTGTACATTTATGTGTATTTCCTGTATTTTACTTTACAATTTTTATAGCTTCTGTCTACTTAGGAAAATTCTGGCATATTGTTTCATGCTGATTTCTGTCTTCAGTATAATTGTTATTCAACCCATTTGAAGTCCCCTAGATAAATCTATCAAGAATGCCTGTAAATCCATTTTTTATAATAGTCATGCTCATTTGTCATTGATAGTGCCAAGAAGACTTAGAGACTAAATGTAAAGTGTTTCATTTCAGGATTCTCTTCTCTTTTCATCTGCACAGGGTCGGTATTAACAATATCTTAATATGTAGCTCAAATTCCTGCAGGTTTGTCATGGTTATTCCTTCCTCTCACCTGCTGCTGAAGGTGAGCTATCTCAGGGGTTCTATGTGGTCCTCTTGGAAGTGTCTTTTCTTTAGAATTTAGTTTTGCAATGAATGCAAACTCAGTACCTGAGAGAGACTCCTAAAACTGTGTGATTTTCTAGATTAACAGAATTTTTTAAAACAAGGTGAAGGAGAGTTCACTGTAGCTTTTTACATTCTATGTGAAAATGGAAATTCTACAATTCTTTAAGTCTTGCCTATTGCTTTGATTTCAAAGCTATCTCTTATAGATAACTTCACACTTAACACTGCAGTAGCATCTGATGCACTTTTAAAATGCGAGGGCTCCATTACATCGGTGCATCTCAAACTGAACCCATCCAGTCTGCTCTTAGGCTGTCCCATTGTTTCTTTGCTCCTACTTTGCTTTATTATTCTTTTCATTTTTTCTTTCTTTTTATGACCACATATTATTAATACCTCAAACCCCACTTGTATTACTATATGTCTAAAGCAATGTTCTCAATGACCAAATCCAACATGAATCTTTCCTTAAAGTCTTTTAGTTTGGTCTTTTTTCCTCTTGTATTTCTATCATTGAATTAATGAAGATTATTAATACTTTCTATTTATGGTTTGTGGAAGTTCAGTAATGAAAATGGAAGTGAGAACTATCAAGCAACTTCATTTTTGGTTGCCTAAAAATCTTAAAAGTACGACCTCTGCAGACACACAATTTGGGATGAAATTCAGACATCCCTGGGAAGAGGTATGTAGCATTCAGCAAAGTATCTGTATTTAAAATTTTGGACTCTTTTCTCAATTGTAATGAAACGAAATAATACAACATTTTCTTAGTGATGCTACCACAAAAATTACATGCATTAATACATGTAAAATATTAACATATTTGTCCACTGTTTAATATGCTACATATATGTGTGCATTATTACTCTTGTAAGGGAGGAATGCTTCCCCAATCATTCTAAGGTTTCTGTCACTGAAAATAAAACTCTCAGATAGGTTAAATAGTGTGAGCATGAAAATTCATTTTGTAAAATTTTATATGATGGGGGCTTCAAAACACCAGACCAGAGACAGGCTGCACATACAAGCTATTCTAGAATATTTCAAACAGGTTTTATCCATACATGCATGTGATACATAATAATGACATTCATGTTGGCAAATTGGTACACGCCCAAGTTTCACTTGATCATTTTTAATCTTCCTTCCCCTCTTAGCCCTCTCCACACTTCTACTCCTGTGATCTCCTGCCCTTCAACATCAACCGACCGCCCTGTTTACTACCCCCTCTATCTTATTTTTCTCATCAAATTATTTGCAGATTGTGTTACTAACATAAAAGAAATCATGCATTCCACGGTGTCTGTGCAAATCACTACGTAGCTCTTTGAGGAAATAGAGGAACCATAAAAAGTCACTGGATTGTACGTTGGGTGAACTAGTGTGGTGGATTGATAACTGGCGGTCAACTTGGAACACCAGCTGAACTGAATCAGTGTGGGGCTGAGTGTGGATGGCCCACAAGAGGACTGGTGCCAAGATAAAAAGGAGAACTGGAGAGGAAGAAGTAGTGTTGTTGGTTTTCCTGTTGCCACTGGTTCTCCTGGAGGAGTTTCTGGAGCTTTTTTCCTGAGAAGAACTCAGCTGTTCTCATCGTCTGAGGAGCTGTGCACCTCCTTGTCGCTGAGGGTGGCCGTGGTTCTTTTCGTAGAAGCCCTTATCCTTATTTTGAGCGTCACTTCCTGGCTCCACTGCAGAGCCCTCAGTCTGCTGGCACAGATCCTTCAGCCCGCTGGCGATGACTTTCTAGCTTCCATCGCTGACCTTTGGGCCTTCCCAGTGCAGATCCATGAAACAGATTCGCATGAGATGGTGTTGTGGGCTCTAGGCCTCCATTTGGACTCCTGCAGGGTATTATCATGGGCTCTAGGTCTTCAGCTGGATTCATGCAGGACATTTCCATGGGGTCCAGGCCCTCCACTGGATTCTTTGGGTTTTAGTGTGTGGACAGATCTCCTGCACTCTTTCTTTTGTATTTGACTATTTGGGTGATCACTGTAAAATAATACTAAAATTATGTGTCCTGTACTGTCTTGTTCTCCTTGCAAACCTGACTGCAGCAGCTAGCAACCAGGCGCAACAGACGCCCTGGTATTTGGAAATACCGAACAGTTGATCTGTGTGGGGCGTCGATTCCCACCGTCCATTCCCAGGAGAGCCCTTCAGCAGGCGCTGTGACTGCGGACCTTTCCAAAGGACACGGAAACATCACGGGGAGAATGGAAAGGAGCTCAGGGCCTCGGGCAGCGGGCGATGGTCCCAGTGTCTCTGTCCAGATGGGGACAGCGTGGGGTCCGCAGCCTCTCAGCAGCGCCCTCTGCCTCTGCCTCAGTGGAGCCTGGAGGAGCAGCGCTGGGGCGGGGCCCTTTCGGGGCGCCATCTGTGGCGGCTCCAGCG
>RJWM01038271.1:0-16854 GCA_004363535.1 Dasyprocta punctata | reverse complement strand
CCCTCCTTCTCAACCCATGGACCTAGGACAGTGGCAGGATTGTAGGTCACCTTCCCTACCCAAAAGACCACTGCAGCCCATGGATAATCAGCGACCCCTTCCACCACCTGCAGAACCTTGCTGAGCTGATGGGAGCCTCAGCAACACCTTACCCACCCAGAGGACTTCAGTCGGCTTGTGATAGTGTGGTGAGTTTCCCCTCCAAATAGAGGACCTCACTGCGTCAACAGGAACAGTAGCAAACTCCCTTCCAGCTGTAGGACCTTGGGGAGCCTGGTAAGAATATGGGTGAGTCCTTCCTCCAAACAGAGAACACCAGGTAGGTTGAGGAGAGTGCCAATAAGGCCTCCCCCAACCTAGAGGAAATCAAAAGAACTTACAAAACACCCTGTGACACAGTAGTGTTCCAGCTGAGGTCAACGCTATAGCCAGGTAGATCTGGCGGCATGGAACAGCCTGAATCAGCTGTAGTAACAGTGGGAATTAAGGGTTGACTTACATCAACACCCCTAGGCTAGTCAGCCTAGAAAGAATATAGGATTCACCCAACAGGCCTTGCAGGAGGAATTCAGGTAACTGGCCCTCCCCTTCATTGTGGGACCCAGCAACTGGACAAACTTCAACCACACAATAGGATACTAAGACATGCACTACGGACAGTTGAGACTAGTGGGACTGAAAGACCAAATATTAACCCAAGAGGTGAAAGTGACAAATGGAAAAGCAACATGCAATCTCAAACGTCCAGTCCATCAGGAACTAGTACAGGAGATGTTAAGATAGAGGACATTAAAAGTCACACACCTGATATTTCTGAAAAGATAGCCAGTGAAATAAAGAACAATTCCGTGAGGCTATAGAGGAAATCAGATTAGAAATAACCTCTCACATAAAGAAAGAAATGACAACATTAATAAAGGAGTTGCTGGAGAACGAGAAGGGCCCCGCAAGGGGCCCCCGCTCGGCCCGAGCGGCACCGGCGCGAGTGCTTGGAATCAGGGACAACCCCACCCCCCCCGCCACCCCGTAAGCAACCTGCTGTTTCGGCGGTCTGGCTGGATTGATAGCAACCAAGGAACATCAACCAACTTTTGTTTTGTAGATTTGGCCAGGCCTCTGGTCAGCAACCCAAGCATCTCTTTACAGCATGCAATGTAGCAAGTATGGGGATTCTCTTCTGCCTTGTCTTTTATTAGTAATAAAATATTAAAAAAAAAAAAGGAGTTGCTCAGCATAGCTAGAGAAGACATAGATAAAAAAGTATAGGAGTACAGGAAAATGATGGAAACCTTGAATGAACAATATAGAAAAGAAGTAGAATACACAAAACAAATTCAAAGAGATATCTAAGAAATAAAAGTTTCTATTGAAAGTTGGTGAAACCTTTTGAATGAAGCTGAGGATAGAATTTTGGACCTTGAGGACAGGATTGCAGCTAGTGATCATGAAAGGAAAGAGCTTTTAAAAATAACAAGGCAGCATGAAATGACAATTCAGCAGTTTCAAGATGATGCAAAGAGAAACAATATAAGACTAATAGGCAACATAGTGCAACTCTGCCTTGACAAAAAATAGCACTGGGAGTTTGGCTCAGTGGCTTGAGCACCTGCTTGGTAGGTGCAAGGTTGTGAGTTTGATCCCTGGTACTGACAAAAAAAAAAAAAAAGACTAATAGGCATCAATGAAGATGCAGGGGTCAATGCAAATGACATCATAAAACTACTCACAGAAGTTATAGCAAAAAATTTCCCAAACATGGGAAAAGAATCTGATATACAGATAAGTGAGGCATATCGAGTGCCAAATAGTCATAACCAAAATAAATCTACACCCAGACATATAATGATTAAGATCCCAGAAATTCAGCATAAAACCAGAATACTAAAAGCTTTTAGAGAAAAGACACTACTCACCTATCAAGGAAAGCCTGTTAGAATCACAGCAGACTTCTCAGCACAAGCCCTCAAGTCAAGATGACCTTGGAGTGAGGTGTCTCAAGCCCTGAAAGAAAACAACTTTCATCCCGAATTGTTGTACTCTACAAAACTTTCTTTGAAATTTAATGGAGAAATAAGATATTTCCATGCCAAAGAACAACTAAAGAAATTCATATCCACCAAACAAACCCTACAAACAGTACTGAAAGACATACTAAAGAGAGATAAAAATGACTACAATTCCCAGAACAGCAACAGAAAGAAACCACCAGATAGGGCAAACAGTTAAAACAAGGGGGAAAAGCAGAAAACCAACAACAGGAAAATAACATGACAAAGTTGAGCCAGTACATATCAGTTATATCCATCAATGTAAATGGCCTTGATTCACCTATTAAAAGAAATAGGTTGACCAAATGGATCAAGAAACAGGATCCAACAATATGCTACATACAAGAAACATATCTGACTCATAGACTAAAATTCAAAGGCTGGAAAACAATATTCCACATGACAGGAACCCAGAAAAAAGCAGGGGTAGCTATTCTGTTTGCAGATAGTGTAAACTTCAAACCAAAAATGATCAAAAGAGATAAAGAAAGTCATTACTTACCTGTTAGGGGAAAAATTCAAGAGGAAGAGCTAGCAATCATAAATATATATGCACCAAATATAGGAGCACCCAACTATATAAGACAAATACTAATAGACATGAAAAACTAAATACACAATAACACAGTTCTAACAGGGGATCTTAATAGCCCACTGTCACAAAGAGATAGATCAACCAGACAAAAAGTTGGCAAAGAAATAAGAGAACTGAATCAAACCTGTGAACAAATGGACTTAGTAGATGTTTACAGAGTGTTCACCCAACAACATCGGAATACACATTTTTCTCATCTCACATGGGACATTCTCTAAAATAGACCACATATTAGAACATAGAACATGCTGAAGTGAATGCAAAGGGATTGAAATTATCCCATGCATGTTATCTGATCATAGTGCACTGAAACTGGAAATTAATGGCAAAAGAAACTGCAAAACCTACATAAGCACATGGAAATTAAATAACAACCTCTTGAACAACCAATAGGTTACAGATGAAATTAAAGAAGAAATTAAAGAAAACTAAAATTAAATGAAAATGCAGATACAACATATTGAAACTTGCAGGATGCAATGAAAGTGGTCCTAAGAGGGAAATATATAGCAATAAATTGTCACATCAAGAAAACAGAATGAACACAAATAAACAACCTAATCCTACAACTCAAGCTTCTAGAAAAAGAAGAGCAAGTCAAACCCAAAGCTCATAGAAGAGAGGAAATTATAAAGATCAGAGTAGAAATTAATGCAGTTGAGACTAAGAAAACAATACAAAGAAGTGATGAATCAAAGAGCTGGTTCTCTGACAGAATAAGCAAAATTGATAAACCTCTAGCCAACCTTATCAAGAAAAAGAAAGAAAAAACTCAAATTCATGCAATAAGGAATGAAAAGGGAGAAATTACTACAGATCCCATGGAAAGTCAGAAGATCATGAACACCTACTTAAAAAATCTTTACTCATGTAGGTTGGGAAACACAGAAGAAATGGACAGATTCCTAGAAATGTATAAATTACCAAAGCTGAATCAAGAAGATATAACAATTTTGAATAACCCAGTATCAGCTACTGAAATTGAAAACATGATTAAAAACTTACCAACAAAGAAAAACACAGCTCTTGATGGATTCACAACTGAATTCTACAAGAAACTTAGAGAAGATTTAATGACAATACTCCTCAAACTCTTCAATGAAATTGAAGGAGAAGGAATCCTCCCTAACTCATTCCTGGAGGCAGAATTAGTCTGATACCAAAACCAGAGCAAGACCAAACCAAAAAGGAGAACTATAGGTCAATCTCCCTAATGAACCTTTACACAAAGACTCTTAATAAAATACTGGCAAATAGAATGCAGCAAATCATCAAAAAGATTATATATCATGACCAAGTGGGATTTATCCCACGAATGCAGGGATGGTTTAACATGTGCAAATCAGTAAGTGCAATACATCACATCAACAGAACTAATGACAAAAATCACATGATCGTCTCAATAAATGCAGAAAAAGCATTTGATAAGGCCCAACACTTATTCATGATAAAAACCTTACAGAAACTTGGAATAGATGGTATCTACCGCAATCTGATAAAAGCCATCTAAGACAAACCAACATCCAACATTATACTAAATGGACAAAAACTGAAAGCATTCACTCTAAAATCAGGAGCAAGACAAAGATGTCCATGATCACCACTCCTATTCAATATAGTGCTGGAAACATTAGCCAGAGCAATCAGACAAGAGAGAGAAATAAAAGGAGTAAGAATAGGAAAGGAAGAAGTTAAAGCATCACTATTTGCAGATGACATGACATTCTACACAGAAGCAGGGTATCTAAAAACTCCATCAAAAGGTTACTAGATTTAATAAACAAATTCAGCAGTGTAGCTGGATACAAAGTCAACACTCAAAAATCAATAGCATTCCTGTACACAAACAACAAACTCACTGAGAGAGAAATTATGGAAATAACACCTTTCACAATGACATCCAAAGAAATGAAATACTTAGGAATCAACCTAATGAAGAATGTAAAAGACTTAGATGCTGAAAACTATAGTATGCTAAAAAAGGAGATTGAAGAGGATGTCAGAAAATGGGAAGATATTCCTTGCTCTTGGTTAGAGAGAACCAACATTGTGAAAATGGCCATACTCCCAAAACTGTTAAACAAATTTAATGCAATCCTAATCAAAATACCATTAACAAACCTTACAGATCTAGAGAAAACATTTCTAAATTTCATTTGGAAACAGAAGAGACCTAGAATATCAAAGGCAATTCTGGACAACAAAAGCAAGGCAGGAGGCATCTCAATGCCTGGCCTGTAATTACACTACAAAGCTACAGTGATACAATCAGCATGGTACTGGCAAAAAATAGACCTGAGGATCAATGGAACAGATTAAAAGATGCAAATACAACTACAGAAACACTCAACCACCTTATATTTGACAAAAGGGTTAAACATGTTCACTAGAAGAAAGATAGCCTTTTTAATAAATGGCGCTGGAAAAATTGGCTTTCCACATGCCGAAGAATGAAACTAGACCCATATCTATCACTATGTACTAAACTAAAGTCAAAATGGATTAAAGATCTAAATATTAAAATAGAAACACTAAATCTACTGGAAGACAAGGTAGGTAGAAATCTTGAAGACATAGGGGCAGGCAAAGAGTTCATGAACAAAACACAGACCTCACAGGAAGTACTTCAAAGAATCAACAACTGGAATTTCATCTTATTAAAAAGTTTTTGTACTTCAAAGAAATCACCAATAAAGTGAAAAGAAAACCCACAGAATGGGAAAAAATTTCAGCCACCTGTCCCTTGGACAAAGGACTTATTTCCAGAACATATAAAGAATTGAAAAACATCAGACCACCCAAATTCAAAGACCCAATCCAAAAATGGGCATCTGAGATGAGCACACACTTCTCAGATGAAGAAATACAAATGGCAGATAAACACATGAAGACATGCTCAACATCACTGGTCATTTGAGAAATGCAAATTAAAACATCTCACTCCAGAAAGAATGGCTGCCATCAAGAAATCAACTGATAACAAATGTTGGTGGGGTTCTGGGGAAAAATGAACACTTCTCCACTGTTGGTGGGACTGTAGACTGGTGTGACCACTGTGAAAATCAGTGTGGAGATTCTTAAAAAAACTAGGATTGGAAGTCCCATTCAATCTACCAATTCCCCTTCTGGGCATTTTCCCAGAAAAATTGAAAATGTCATGTTACAGCAATATATATGCATCCATGCTTATAGCAGCACAATTTGTAATAGCTAAATCTTGGAAACAACCAAAATGCCCATGGACCACAGAACGAATGAAAAAGATATGGTATTTTTATACAATGGAATATTATTCAGCTATAAAAAGGATGATCTTGAGACTTTCATAAGTAAATGGAGACAACTTGAGACTATACTCATAAGTGAAATAAATCAGACTCACATTTGTAAATATAGTATTGTCTCCCTAGTGTAAAAAATAAATAATAATAAAAACTGAAAGAGTAATAAGATCCAAAATGTACAACAGGTATTGTAACAATGAAACAGAAAGAAAGTACTTAAAATTAAAGAACAACTGGGATATGGAAAAGGAGAAATGGAAGAAAGGAAAAGATTATGTGTATGTAGGTATACACATATAATTGTATGCATATATAAGTGTGCAAGATAGATAACTATACTACTGATTCTGTAAGTTCTTCAAAAAGAATAGTTTGTGTTGTCATTGTTTGATTGTCTGATTGTTTTTTATGCCTAGATCTTGTAACTTGAACAACTACTTCTAAGATAACAAGATGCAATATATTGACTAGTGTTGATTTCTTACTGTTTTTTTAAAATTCTGTATTATTTATACACTTTTTTGTGTTTTGCTTTTTAGAATTAAAAAAAACATATCTCTGACTGGGTTACCTCATCCCAACCAAAGTCCTTGAATCCAGGGAGAAGCTATATATATATATATGTATATATATATATATTTTTTTTTTCAGTACCAGGGATTGAACTCATCACCTTATGCCTGCCAGGCAGGTGCTTAGGCCACTGAGCTAAACTTCTGGTCCTATTTTTTTTGAGGCAGGGTTATACTATGTAGTTCAGGCCGGCCTTGCTCATGTTGTAGCCCAAGCTGGCCTCAAACTCACAGCACTCCACCTACCTCAGCCTCCCAAGTGCTGGGGTTAAAGGCAGATGCCACCACACCTGGTTGAAGCAATATATTTTCTTAATTAAGGGAAACATCAGCAGAGCATAGTCACATTGGCCCAGCACATTTTCAGAAGAAAAGCAGCTGGACCCAGACAGTCCAGGCTGACGGAATTCAGCAGGGTGTTTATGTGACAGGCAGCAGGAGCAGAGGCGGAGCCTGCTATTTGATTTTAACTTGCTATAACGTGTCTACAAGTTTGTTATTCTATAACTGCACCTTTACTAATCACATAATTATGATTACATTAGAATGCTGACATGAAGCCACACATACACAATTCCACCCTGACCTTGTGTGCCAGTACAGTGCAGGCACACTAAAAATCATGTCAAAATTAGCTGGAAGATAGATATGAAATATAACTGAACTTCCTGTTTAGACTTATGTCTCATTCCAAAGATAACTCATTATGCAAAATCTTAAAATCTTAAAAAACGAAAAACAAAAAGCAAAAACAAAACAAACCTGAAACACTTCTGGTCCCAAGTGATGTGGAAAAGGGAAACACAATCTGTAATTCCCAAAATCCTCAAGTTCGCCACTTCTCAGGCTGTTCTTTAAGAACATAGTGTCTGTCTTCACCTGATGGCCTTTGCCATTCTCGAGGCGATGCTGACAGTGACTTAGCACGCCTGTCTACCAGAGGTACAGTCAGGCTACGAATGGCATTGTTATCATTAAGTAAAGCACACAGAGGCTTCAGATAATAGTATTTCATGATGACTGCAGACAAAAATCTATTAGGTAAAGAAATTTGATTATAAATGTCAATATTCAACACCGCCCATCCTGCCGAAGCAAAGGTTCTCAGGAGCGCAAATTCTCTCTTGTTACGATGTACACAGAAAGCCAATGATCTGCTTTGGTTTTTATTGTCATTGTTATTGCTTGTTTTTTGTTTTGATGTGTACCAAGAGCTTCAGAATTATCAGGTCTCTGAGAAAGAAAGCTGGTATTGATCATTTATAAGGACATTTTGGCACACCATGAGGGGTCAGGCCTGCTGCTGCTAGACCAAGAGCCACACGGAGCTTTTGGCTCTGTTGTTGGTTAAACGGTTACTAAATATCAATTTTATGTGTGGTCTTGTGTTTTGCATTGGAGAATATAAAAAAAATACAAGCCATTTCCTCTCCCTTAAAGAAATTTATGATGTAATTTTAAAAATTAAGTTCTAGAACTCATTTTTTCAAACTAAAATCTCATACTAAAAACAGTACGTAAAATAGATCAAAACAGACTGTTTGAAAAATGCAGAGACAGAGACCTGGAGACCTGACAATGTGTTTTTCCAAGTAGCCCTAAAATCTTCCACCAGCTCCAGCCTTGACGCCGGCAGCTGGCGGAGATGCGCGAGAACCCAGGCAGAGCCAGGTGGGTGCATGTTTGTGTGGGCGGCTGTGGTGGGGAACCCCATGCGGGCCCTCACTCTGCAGCTGGACCATCTCTGGCAGCTTTGTCTCTAGCAGCCTAATCCTTCCCGCAGTCCTGACCTGTAGCAATATCCTCTTCTGCCGGATGGTGAAGGAACCTAGAATCAAAAAGGTAAAAACGACTTGCTCATAGCCATATGTGGCAGGCCTGAGACGCAGACCCAAGGCTGACTCCTCCAAGGTCTGTGACAGCTCTTACGCTTACAAGGAGTGCAAGATTTGAACACCTATACACACACAAATACACAAGCACGTACGTGATGGGTGGTGACGTTAGGGCCAGTGTGTCTTGATCCCTGGGAGGAGAAACAGTGGATTACACTCAGAAGGCCAGGCAGTGTCTACAATCCTAGGTGTACCCACTGGCGAATGGCATGGAAGAGAACGTGTCTGTCAGGTAGATCTTGGGAGAGAGTGGCCAGTGTACTCACTGTGTGTAAGGAAATCAGAGGCTGGAAATGTTTATGGTTAGAAAACCACCCGGAGAAGAAAGAACTTAATTTGAGGTTAAAATAATGTTAAGGAGCCTCAAAAACTCTCCCCTCAAATATTTATTAATTGCTGCATTTTTTTAATGCGTGCCCACAAAGTCTCTGAAACTCCTCCCTCCCAGCAGCACTGCCTCATTTGCCTCCTGTCTTTTAAAAAATGCTTATTCTGATTAGTCCACGTTTGCAGTGCGTAAGGATCACATCCATCAGGGCATCACCATCCTCATTCTCTTTACCTGAGTGTAGGCTGGACTTCCCTGAGCACTGTGAGGTGGAAAACATAGGAAATATCTGCAAGACAGCGTCTCACCCAAGTGATCAAGGTCACGCCGAGGCCATCGCTGCCCTGGAAGGGTGTCTGCTATGAGCAAGGCATGTTCCCTCTGGGCCTTCTTCCCCCAAACCCAAAACTTTATTCTAAGTATAAGAGCACATCAGGTAATACAAACTGAGGTAGATTCTACAGAGTAATTGGCTTGGTTACTCTCTTGTCGCTGGGGCACAGTCCCTGACACCTACAACTGAGAGAAAGAAAGGTTAGCTTGGCTCACACTGGTAATTTCCAGTGTGTCCTCAGCAGGCCCCAAGGCAAGGAAGCATGGCAGAGAGGCTGTCACTTCCAGACTCCTCCCCGCTCAGCCTCGGCCCACTGCTGGTGGCTCTGGTGCTGGACCCAAGATGCCTCAGTTTCTCTAGGGCAGTGGCGGTGCATCTATGGCACAGTGCCACAGCAGGCAATTTGCGTCATTGAAAACTCCAAAATGCTCACCATCACCACTCCAGGGCAACTGGCTTTGCCCAGGGCTATTTTGTGCAATTAGCAACCAATGATCTATAAACCTTTGTAAAAGTAGAATTTGCCATTGCTTGGCAGAAGGAAGGCTGAGATACCACCTCTGTCTCACCCCGTCCTCACCCCAACTTATCTCCTATGCTGCATGAGGAGGATGTGGGTAAGTGAGAAAGGGCTTTGCAAACCGAGACGTACAGAGGAATGTTTTAGAACAGCCTCAGCCAGTGCACACGGGAGGAGGAGAAATGGAGCAGAGTGGCAGAACATCTTCCTGCAGTGGGAACGGAGGGCCGGCTCCAGGGCTTCAGCCCCACCGAGACAGGCGACGCTAACAGGCAGCAGACAGACCTTGATGGGAACCAGGTGGTCCAGTGGCCGCTGTCCACCAGGTTAATTGATGGCCAGGGTTTGGTGCACTTTTCAGCAAGGCCATTTATTTTCAGGGCCCGTTGGTGATCTCTGGCCCTGGCGGCCTCTCCCACACACATGGACCTCAGGGACAGCTTGGGGTCCAGTGGAGGCTTGCCTGGGCTGGGCTTGCTGCAGGCTGTGGGCTGGAGGAGTGGTGTTTCCATGTGAGTTACAGGGCTTCTTAAGTCCAGTTCAGACTGTTGAATAAATCCAGGAACAGAGTGCTATTTTCCCTGAAGGCCAAATCATAGCAAGGGCTTTGAAGGTAGAAGAGGAAAGAATTAAGAAAATATTCAGATATTTTACTGGACTGGAAGCATTTTAAAAACTGGGTTTGTTTTGACCTCTTCTCTCTTGTTGAATGAATGAGTGGATGGATGGTGGGAAGAATATATCTTATTACATATTGGCTCAAGGTACCTATCAACTCAAGCCCGTAGGTCTTTCACAAAGATTATATAATCGAATCAAAAGCTATTTTAAGTCTTTCTTCCTTTTTACCTTGTTTCCTCCCTCCTTTTTTTCTTTCTTCTGTCCTCCCCTTCATATTTGTGGTGCTACATATCAAACCCAGGTCCTCATGCATACCAGACAGGCAGTCTGCCGCCAGGCAGTGCACCCGCACAAGCCTTTACAAAGCTCCATACTTCTGTATTTTACTGTAGATGTACTAATGAGTATCAAAAATCATTAGACCTGAGAAATGCAAGCTTTGATTGAATTTTAGGGTTGTTAGAAGTAACAATATTCATTGATTTTTTTTTCTTGGCCTAACTGAGACTAAGAACTGGGCCCAAACTGGAGTAATGATGCAATTTGGCTAGGCGGTAAAGATTTTCTGTGGCTTTAAGTGGAACGCACAGCACCAGGGGATGAGACCCAAGATATTAGGCCTGGGCCTGCATCTTCATGTCCTGGGCAGTCTCAGAGCTGGGCAACACAGACTGTCACATTGCCCGGCTCTGCCCTGGCCGCCAGCGAGAGACAGGGAAGCACAATCTGCTCAGGCACTTGAAGGGGAAGAAAAGAGATGTGAATGAATCACATGAATTTCTATTCCCTTTAATATTTCTAAGGTCAACAATTAAAAAAAAAGACAGAAGCCTTCATCAGGGGAAATTTCAAATCCCCAGGGACCAGGGCAGTGGGACGCACCAGTGGCTTGTCACCCAGGAACACACCGTTACTTGAGACCGCTGGAGAGGTTCATACAGACCAAGAGTTCCATTTACATATCCAATTCCCTGTGCTGCATGTGGAGCTGTTGCCAAATATTTTTGCCTCTCTAAATCATACTGTATTGGACATCCTCACTTGTGAGTTCTTTTCCATTTATTTGATTACTTGGGAATAGTAAAATCCTTTGGACTTTTTAACGAGAACTTTCAAGACTCACTTTCCTCTCTGCCCACTGATTTCCCAGGTCACTTCTTATTCCCACCATGGGTTAAAATCCCAGGACCCAGACTGAGGAAAGGGAGGGGACCGACCATGCCCACGGCACGGGTTTCTCTTCAGCAGCACTCCAGGCCAGTGTTCCAGGGGTGATCAAAATGTATGGTGAGCATTTACATTAAAAAATGTAGTGTGAGAGATGTTGCCATGAAACCCCCCCCCCACAGTGCTCTCCCTCACTTTGACCACACTGACCCCATCATCCTCGCCACTTTCTGAGGCGGTTCTGGAGTCCTCTTCTGTGAATGTCTTCATCAAGTGCAATCAAAACACAGTGAACACCTCGCCCAGTGCCATCCAATGGAGAGGCAGCCCGTAAAAACATGATGCCACTTCTTCATCCTCCTGATTCACCAGGTCTGGCACCACGCAACACCTGACTGTTCCCCAAAGTCACAATGACCATGGAAGGTAAACATTCTGAATCCGTTCAGGACAGGGAGGCAGCCACCACATAGCAACCAAACACACTCACAAAAGAGGACACCAGAACTGCTTCAGAAAGTGGCGAGGATGATGGGGTGAGTGTGGGTGAAGCAAGGGGGTGGCATTCTGAGGGGGATGCATGGCCACGTGTCTTCAGCTGTAATAAAAATTTTCTAAAATTGAGCTTTCACTGTATTTTTTGATCATAGTACATATATTTTAGAGACGATATGATTGATTAATACAGAATTTACCAGACTAAATGAAATGGGACTTGTTATTTAATTAGGAAACTTTGCAAAGTTCCCCAGAGTTTGAGTTTCCTCACGCACAGCGCTGTGTGGAGCAAGACCTTTGAAGAACAGTCCTGCAGTTTGGTAAAGAGACACAAGTCCCGGGACTGGGCCCAGCTCCGCTGTCTGGGAGCCCCATGCACTTAGGCTACCCAGGCCCTCCCACCCTCTATCCTGGCCCCATCTGTAAAGTGGTGATTCTAACTCCTGAGGCCACAAGGACCTTAGGTAATGTGGGGTTTCTGGATACATCCACTGTGGGGCCTGGTATATATTGGATACACAATAAAAACATCTTCTTTCATATTTTAGACCTTCTCTTTTATTTTAAGGATATGCCAAAGGCATGGAAATTGAGGATCTTCAATGACAGTGCTCATGTGAATTCTTCGCAAGTTCATGTCTCCTTAAGGGCATGTTTAGCAACCAAGAAAATTGGTTCGAAATTTAGTATTTTTCCATTGACATCAAAACCAAAATTTTGGAAAATTCTTTCAGGTAAGGCCTTTCTTTGGAAAATCCCCATTCCCTCATTTTGCAGTAGCCAAGTGCTATTTACCCCAGGACCCAACACCTTGGAATTTGTTCTTTTCAATGGTAATAAATGATTTCATTCATTTCCTGTTTTCCTCCGCTCACCAGCCTGCCGGCACCAGTCACAAGCTGGCCTTAAAATAACCGGTTCCAATTAGTATAGGACATCAGCAACCGTGCTTCACAGTCAACCCGGTTACAAGGGGACAGACACGGCACCTGACCTCCAGCCGGGGAACCTGGTGAATGCAAGCAAAGAAACAATTCAGGCGGTCTTGGAAAGCAGGTTGCCGCACTCAGGGTAGGGACAGCGGCTCTGTCCTGCTCTCGTCTGAGCCTCTCTGTGCCTGGATCTCTGCACAGCGCCCTTGAACAAGCACATCGGGCTGAGGGTGCTAGCAGGGCGCAAATGTTCCTCCTCCCCCATTTTTTTTCTCAAGGCCATTCCTACATTTTGAGGATTTCTCATCAGTTTTGCTCTCCCATTGTCAAACTCACTGTTTCCTCACCATACCTAGTGGCGGGGCCGGTCCCTAAGGAGCCGGCAGCTGCGACGGGAACAGAAGGGGAAGAGAGTCTTTCGTGAAAGGCACAAGAGGCTAAATTTTGAGACAGAGAGAGACAGAGACAGAGACAGCAACACAGAGGCAGAGACAGAGAGACAAAGAGACACAGAGCCAGAGACAGACAAAGAGACAGAGACAGACAGAGAGACAGAGATAGAGAGACAGAGGGACAGAAACAGAGAGAACTAGAGAGAGACAGCGACAGAGAGACAGCGACAGAGAGAGACAGAGAGGGACAGAGAGGGACGGAGGGACAGAGAGAGAGAGAGAGACAAAGACAGAGATGGAGACAGAGGGACAGAAACAGAGAGAAAGAGATAGAGAGAGAGACAGAGACAGAGACAGAGAAAGATAGAGATAGAGAAAGATGGAGACAGAGAGAGACAGAGATAGCGATAGAGACAGAGAGAGAAACAGAGACAGAGAGACAGAGACAGAGAGAGAGAGAGAGAGAGAGGGAGAGGGAGGAAGGGGGTGTACCCCTTTGTGTCCAAATGTGTACACAGATTGCACACATAGGTGTGATGTTAAAGTGCTCCCCCACCAGATGGGACACCACACCATGCTCTGATCCTCTAAGATGTGTATTTGCAGTTTATGATGTTGAAATTTAATTGAGAAAACTTTAAGCAGCATTCAAATCTGGTTTCTCAAGCATGATTTTGATGGCTCGCATTGTGTGTTTTTCATCCTTATTGCTTTCAGATATACATAAATCTTTTTTCCCTCTCTCCATTTTTCCCCCCATGTGTGTGAAATGTGATACTTTCCAGTATTCTTGGGTTCTTTTAGAATCCAGGTTTTTCACTTCCTCCACATCTGCTATGAAACAGAATATTGATTAATGTGACTTGTAAATCTAACCAGTTAAGTAGGGCCAATGACCAATTCTTATTCCTGGATTTTTTAAGAAGCTCCTATCATTTTTTCCAATCTCTCTCTCTTGACTGGGAACTTTTTTTTTTAGCTTATGGAAAGATTAAAGGAAAATTATACCAACAGTAAAGTTCTCAACCACATCTGAGATTTCTATTCCAAGCTCTCTCTGACTAACATTAACCCAACCCTTCTCACTTACGCTCCTAACCGCGTCACTTCTGTCATATAAAAAGTATAGGGTGATATAAAAATACACAAAGCCAATGTCCAGAAGGTTGTTTCTGTCTCTTTGAAAGACTCATAAATATGGCAATGAATAATTAGCAATAGAATAGGCCATTTCACAGGAAAAAGTATACTTACTGGGGGAAAAAATGTAATCCTGCAGGATCTGATATTTGGACTTAGAGTGGTGAAAAGGATGCTTGCTAAAGACTAGAATGATGACTCGGAAAGGACTGCTAACTTTTTCCAAACAGAATAGGTTGTCCATGGAGCCCAGCATTCCCAGATCCTAGAGGTGCTAGTAGAATGGATCACACAAGGTGGCCCCCGAATGCACCCAGACAAGGAGCAAAATCTTTGTCAAAGTGGCCACCTCCACAGAAAGTGTGTTTCAACACAAAATGCCTTGTTTAAGAAGTTTGAAGTTACCTTAAAATTCTGTTATATTCTTTGGAATGCTCTTAATAGCTGCATATAATCCTTTAGTGGTGGATTTGACATTTGTAAATATTAAAAATCTTTAAGGTATTAAATATCATGCAAAGATTACAACTGAGGGAAATGTCATTTTATTCTTAAAAAAAGAACAAATTCTGGAGTATTTAAATCATTTTTTTCTGTGTGACTCAAGTGACTGTGAAAGTGTTTTTGCTAGAAGATAGAAGTTTAGGAGTGAGAGACCTCTGCGGAATAAACATGTGGCTTTCCAGGGACTTAATCTTGAGGGGCGCGGTGTTCCTTTGGATATGCTTCATTTTTTCAAGTACTTTGATTAGTATAATATGCAAAATGTGCTTTGACTGTTTCCATTGGTGCCTCAGTCTCCCCAGAGATGAAATGGGAAGAGTAACTTTTTTTTAAGGAGGAAATTTCTAAGACATTGAAAGATTGAGAAGTTGTTCTGAATAATTCCAATGGCAATCTAGACAGGGACTTCTCTAGGAAAATCCCCCGACTTGAGGAAATAGACGTGATCTTTTGATGTGCCCCGTGTGGGGTCAACACTCAGTTGGTACAGGGTCACCGTTTGGCAGAAAGGAGCACTAACTGAGCACAGTTCACAGGAAGCCGCCCTTGCGCATGGCACCCGCTGCTGATAGACACCGATTCCTCATCCAACTTCCAATCATGGACATGGTAATCAACAGCCAATATCTTCCTGTGGATCCTCTGCCTTCCACAATGAACTCAAGAGCTAACTAGGTAGAACACCTTGGGGTCTTTGAAAAGCAGCAGAGTACCCCTACTTGTAGAAGGACAATCAGAGATGCAAGCAATAAAACCAGACTTTCAAACAGGACTCCTCCTCCTCCCACCAGAAGTGTCCCTATTTCCCATTGTGCCTCCTTTGGAAATGACATCAGTCGAGGTGGGTCAGCGCGCGTGCTGAACCAGTGGGGCGCGCAGTCCGGTCCTCCGTCTCATACTGGCTGGCCATTGTCATGGGGTTCCCAGGATCACAGGAGGTAGTGTTGAGTGACCTGCTTCATGTCTAGACAGATAGCCATAATGAAATATGTGTCTGGCTCTTGAAGCTCGCTTCTTAGTCTGGAGGTATTCTGATTTACAAAGGCCCAAGGAAGAATAGACGACATTGTCTTGGGCAAAGCCACAGAGATTAAGAGGGAAAATGAGCAGGGTGTGGGGAGAGGGGAAAGCTATCTCCTGCTGAAAGTTAAAATGTTGTCACCTAGGGCAGAAGGCCGACTATAAAAAGGATGCTGTGTGCGTGATCCCCGAGACCCAGGAGGTACCCTTCAAGTCCAGTTTTCCCAGACAGCATGCCTTGATCAGTGCCCCAGGGTAATCGCGCATTTTCCTAATGGCTCGTTTTCTTGGGCTATTTGGAGGACCTTCAAGGTTTGCACAACCTACAGCAAGCCTCCAAGGTATCAAATGACACAGCTTCTACAAGGATGTTATGCATTTCTTTATGAGTAAAGGCAATTCCACAAAGCATGCGCATTTTCTCCCATACCATTTTCCATCCTGTGGAATGATATTTGAAAGGCTTTTCTCATGGCCACTCTACCCCAATCAACCAAAGTACATCACCTATTACGGCTTGGCCAAATTTCACGACTCTGCTGTACCTAGAATGAGGATGTAAGAGACCAGTACAGGGTAGAATAGAATGAGCAGAGACGGAAGGGCTTTGCAAGAACTCTCGTCTTTTTTCTTTCCCTCCCCACCCCCACTTCTTTTTAAAGACTCAAAGTCATCTGCCTGCCAGGTGGAACTTATTTGTATAATACAGCACAGATGTACCTTGTTGTACCCAACAGATGAATTCCTGAAAAGTTGCATTCAATAGAATTTCTATAAATCACATCACATTTTCCTGTAGGTTTGTATGATGGTAAGAGAAGCTATTATCCACAATCGGCTGATTCTCAATTGGCAGCGCCCTCTAACACTTGAGCTTCAAGTTTCGCAGCCAAACCTCTATGTCAAAGAGTTAATGATCTGGAAATAATAAGCACTTATGTGAGCTGGGGGAGCGCTCTACTTAAAGGAAATTTGATTATATTCCCTTGAAAGTCAAGAATCTT
>RJWM01038270.1:0-16826 GCA_004363535.1 Dasyprocta punctata | reverse complement strand
AAAAAAAAAAAAAAAAAGAGGAGAAATGGATGCTGAATGATCAAAAATGAGTGCCCCTTGGAAAGTACAGTCATTCCATAGTATTCAAGGGGGATTGGATCCAGGACTCTTTATGGATGCCAAAATCTACAGATGCTCAAGTCCTTTATATAAAGTGGTACGGTATTTGTATATAACCTTCACAACTCATATACTTTAAATCATCTCTAGATTACTTATACATAAAAAGTAAATGCTATGTAAACTACTGTTACAGTGTACTCTCTAAGAACTAATGACAAGAAAAAATTCTGTACATGTTCAGTTCAGATGCAATTGTTTTTCAAATATTTCTGATCTGCAGTTGGTTGAATCAGCAGATGCAGAACGCCAGTTACAGAGATCTGACTGCGTATGGTTAAAAATAGAACGTTGTATTGTAGTTAACCGATAACCTAACCCAAGTTGTAACTTCTCTGAGCAAGATGCTTCAATTTTCTATTTCTGTATAACAAACCACCTCATAACACAGAGTCCTTAAAACAACAAAAATTTGCTTACCTATGATTCTGCAGGTGAGTTCAAATGGGTGGTTCTTATGGTATCTCATCAAGATCATGCTATGGCCACATCTGTCTGGCAGCTTATTTATTTAGAAATTTAATCCTTTTTAAAATTTATAACATCGTTCAAACCCTGGTGCTGGAAGAAAAATAAAATAAAATAAAATTTATAACATCACATTTTAAAATACATATACATTATGTAAGATAGCTAAAATGACTATACTGTTGAATGTATTAGTTATTGAGAAAGAACGGTTAATACTTGTATGATTAGATCAATTTTACATGTCTATATCTGTTCATCGAAACAACCGTGCTGAAGGTAACAATATGCAGTACTGCAACCATTGTCAAGTTCCTATCATCTTGTTTTGTAAACCTGTAATGTTACTGTTCTGGATTTGCTGCTGTCATTTGTTTGTCTCTTTTGCTTTTTGTCTTTCTTTTCTGTGTCTTTTTTCTCTTAAATAAACAAAAATAAAAAAAAAATAAAAATAAATAAAATACATATACATTATAAAATGATCACTACTGTAAAGGTAATTAACACATCCACAATCTCATGCACTTATAGCAATTCTTAATTTCCTCCACTTAGAATCATTTTATAATATCATAAGTCAAAAACATATTGTGAAACAGAAAAATGTGCTCAGCATCTCACTCTTAGAGACATATTAAAAGAAGTAAATATTGGGGACAGTTTCTTTTTTTTCTTTTTGTCCTATTTTTAAAGTTAGGAGAATGTTCATTGGAAGTAAGGAGAAGAAAAACAGCTCCTGGATTTCAGGAGGGGTCCAGAGTGTGTCAGCACTTGGTCCCTCAGTCCACCACTCAGGGAAGAGTGAAACACAGGACTTGTGCAATTGTTTAGTGGCCACCTACTGTAGGGAGCGGTGAAACAGTCTCACGGCTGCCTCTCCGTCTCTCCTCCGTTTTTCTCTCCCTGTGGGCATTCAGTGTGTCAGCCTACATCTCCCATGTTCCTCTCTTGCAAGCCTACATGCAAAGCCTACATTTCCCATGATCCTCCCCTATCCCGCCAGGAAATGACAACAGTCTATCCGTGCTCGCCACACCCCTGTGCGATGACAGCTTCCGTTCCCGCTTCTATATAAGCTGTAAACACTTCCGCAATAAATGAGACTTGATCGGAACTGCTCGACTTGTCTCCATTTCTCTCTCCTCTTGCCCTGCCCCCATCCCCCATCCCGTCTCTCCTCCGGGCGAGACCCACGAGTTGATCCGCAGGCCAGATCAGCCTACCACAGGCAGCTGTGTGGATTTAAAATGACCAATTGAAACTCAAACTCTCTAGCCCAGTTACTTAGCATGAAGGGTTTAAAGAAAACTGGGTTTAAAAAAACCCAAAATGCTATTTTGCATTTTAAGTTCCCCACATTCTTACCACCATTTATTGTTTTTTGTATTCTTGATGATAGCTATTCTGACCAGGATGAGATGGAATCTCCATCCACGGTTTGATTTCCTTAAAAATACCAAATTTTTATGTATTTATTGGTCATTTGTATTTCTTCTGAAACATGTCTGTTCAATTTATTTGCCCATTTATTGACTAGGCTACTCAATGTTTTAAGTTTTTTAAATTTTTTTTATATATTTGAGATATTAACCCTCTGTCAGAAGAGTATCTGGCAAACATTTTCTCTCATTCTGCAGGCTGCCTCTTCACTCTGTTGTTTTCCTTGCTATGTAGAAAGTTTTTAATTTAATAGTCTCTTTTTTTATTCTAAAAATTACTTCATATGCTATTAGAGTCCTATTCAGGAAGTCTTTGCCTGTGACTATGCTTCAAGTGTTTCTTCTGTTTTCTTCTAGCAGTTTCAAAGTTTCTGGCATTATAATTAAGTCTTTTATTCACTTCAATTTTTTTTGTACTGAATAAGAGATAGAGATTTGATTTCAGTCTTCTACATATGGATATTCAGTTGTCTCAGCAAGATTTGTGTAAAAAGCTGTCTTTTCTTCAACATGTTTTTGGCTCACTTGTTAAGAATGAGTTTGGGGTAATTGTGTGGATCCGTTTAAGTGTGCCAGGACCAAGTGGGATGTTTTTTGTTTTGTTTTGTCTTGTCTTGTTTTGCTCTGGCTTTATAGTATAATCTGAAATCAGGTGTTGTGATGCTTTCAGTCTTACTTTTTTTTTCTGAGGATTGCTTTGGGTATTCTGTGTTTTATGTTTCCATGTGAAATTTAGGACTTTTTTCTAGTCCTGTGAAGAATGTCATTGGAATTTTGATGTGTACTGTACTGAATCTGTAGATTGCTCTTGGTAATATGGGCATTTTTAACAATATTAATTCTGCCAATTTATGAACATGGAAGGTCTTTCCATCTTCTAGTGTCTTTTTCAACTTCTTTCTTCAGTGTCTATAGTTTTCATTGTAGAGGTCTTTTACTTCCTTGGCTAGGTTGATTCCTTGCTTTGTTTTGTTTTTTAAGCAATTGTGAATGGAGTTGTTTTCCTGATTTCTTACTCAGCTAATTCACTATTGGTATATAAGAAAACTATTAATTTTTTAAAGGTTCCTTTTGTATCCCACTATTTTGCTAAATGTATTGACTCTAAAAGTCTTTTGGTGGACTCTTTAGGGTCTCTCTCTCTCTCTCTCTCTCTCTATCTCGCTCTCAGAGACAGGGTCTCACTTTGTAGTTCAAGCTGACCTCAAACTCACTAGGTAGCCCAGACTGGCCTTGAACTCATGGTGATCCTCCTGCCTCAGCCTCCCAAGTGCTGTTATGACCAGAATGTACCACCATATCTGGATAGGGCCTTCTGAGCATAAGAACATACCATCTACAAATAAGGATAATTTAGTCTTTCCATTCTTATTTGTATCTTTTTCATTTCTTTCTCTTGTCTAAGTGCTCTAGCTAAAATTTCAAATACTATATTGAATAGGCATGGTAAGAGTAGACATTCTTGCCTCATTCCATTTTTTAAAATGATTTTTCCATTTCTCCCCATTCAGAATGATGTTGGCTATAGATTTGTCATATATGGTCTTCGCAGCATGAGTTAAGATCCTTCAATACCTAGTTTCATCTTTTACATGAATACTGAATTTTGTCAAAGACTTTTTCTGTATCAATTGAGATGATAATATGTTTTTACCCTTGATTCTAATTATGTGGTATTTTATATTTATTGTGTATATTGAATCATCTTTGCATTCCTGAAATAACTTGATCATGATCTATGATCTTTTTAATGTGCTAATTAAATTCAGTGTGCAAGTATTTTATTGAAGGACTTTCGCATTTATGTTCATCAACAATACTGCTCTATAGTTTTCATTTATGTTTTGTCCTTGTTTGGTATTTTATTTTATTTTATTTTAAAGAGTAAAATCCAACAAAATGAAACAGAACAAAGTCAATCAAAACAAAGCAGCAAAATTGGTACAGAACTTCAAAGCAGGATACTAGGAAAACAATGATAGCTACTATAGAATATCTTGTTATCATCACAATAGTTGTCCATTCCATCAGGCATAGCCAAAATCAAACCAAAAACAAAACAGAATATAACCAATCAAAACACAATATTGAATAAGGCAAAACAATTAATTAGAGCAAAGCAAAACAGCGAGAACAATATTGTATTTCAAGGACAAGATAGAAGGAAATCCCCCACATTTGCTGTATTGTGTACTGTCATCCTCCCAAGAGAGGCTCAGACCATTGGCCCCAAGCCTGTAAAATCAACCAAACAATAGAAGCATTTAGTTGCTTTATGTACCTTAGTTACTATCAACTCAGCCTATCCTCCAAATCAGTGGGTTGTTTACAGAGAGTGGAAAGGTTGGGGGTTTTTTGGTTCTCAGCCCACATGCTGGTAGGCTCACAGGAGGCGCTATCTGACTTTTCTCTTCCTAGAATTCACATGACTTGCACAGCTTACCAGAAAGGCTGGCTAGTTAGCTTCTTGTTGAGTCCACCCAGTTTCAGCATGGCTGATTCTCGGTGGGGGCGTGGGGGCTGAATTTTTTGCCCTTATTTGGTTTTGGTATCAGGGTGATGTTGGCCTTGTGAAGTGAGTTTGGAAGTGTTACTTCTTTTTCTATTCCATGAAATAATTTGCTGTTAGTTCCTCCTTAAATGTCTGATAAAATTCAGCACCAAATCCATCTGGTCTTGGGTTTTTCTTTGTTGAGAGACTTTATTTCTACTTCAGTCTCATTTTTTATTACTGATATGTTTGGCTATTTTATATTCTCTTGGTTAAATTTTAGTAGAATCCATGTGTTTAGAAATGTATCCATTTCTTCTAGATTCTCCATTATTAGAATGAAGGTTTTCAAAATAGTCCTTAATGATCCTCTGGATTTCAGCGCTGTCTATTGTAACATTCTCCTTTTCATCTTTAATTGTATTAATCTGGGACTTCTCTCTCGTTCTTTTGTTATTTTGGCTAAGGATTTATCAATCTCATTTATCTCTTCAAAGAATGAACTCCTTTTTTCATTGATCCTGTGTATTATTCTATTGGTTCCTATTTCACTAATTTTAGCTCTAATCTTTATTATTTCCTTCTGTCAGGCTTGGTTTGGGCTTGTTTCTGTCTTTCTAAGACCTTGGGATGTATCATTAGATTATTTATTTGAGATATCTCTGATATTTTGATGTAGGCATTCTGTTATGGTTTATATCTAGGTGTCTCCCAAAGCATCATGAACTTGTAACTGGATCATGAGAGTGTGATACTCATCAATGGATTAGTGTACTGATGAGTTTATAGTTAAATGTAAAACTAGATGGTAAAGCCTGGTCAGGGGAGGTGCATCACTGAGGATGTGGCCTGGAAGGGTCTCTCTGTCTCCCTCTGTCTCCTTCTTACCACCATGACATGAGCTCTTTCTCCTCTGCCATTCCACTCTGCCATGCCATCTCCCTTGTAGCCAGCTGACAATTGACTGAAACCTCTACAAACTGTAAACTAAAATAAACCTTTCCTTCTTCAAGTTGTTGGTGTTGGGTACTGTGTCTCAGTGATGAGAAAGTAACTAAGACACATTTATAAATTTTCTTCTATGAACTGCCTTGACAGTATCCCAGGGGTACTGATATGTTGTGCTTCCATTTTCATTTGATTTTAGGATTTTAATTTTCCCTCTGATTTCTTCAGTTGCCCACTGATGGTTGAAAAGTGTTGGTATAGTTTCTGTAATTCCTCTTTGTGTGATTTCTAGTTCGTTCTATTATGATCTAATAAGATGCAAGAAATTATTTCAATGTTTTTGTGTTTGTAAAGGCTTGGTTTATGGCCTAAAATATGACTTATTTTGGAAAATATGTGTTCTGTAGTTCTTGGATGGAATGCTGTAAAAATTTCTCTTAAGTCTATTTGATCTATGCTATAGTTTACCTGATATTTCTATGTTGATTTTTTGTCTTGAAGACTTATTTATTTGTGAGAATGGAAAGTTGAAGTCACGCACTACTACTGTATTGGGACTTATGTGTCCCTTTATGTTGGGTAGTATTTATTTTATGAAATTGGGGTATACCAATACTTGGTATGAGTATATATTTACAACTGTTACATTATTTTTGTGAACTGTTCCATTTACCAGTACATACCGACCTTCTTTATCTCTTCTGACTAATTTTATCTTTAAGTCTGTTTTCTTGGCTCAGAGTATAGCCACAACAGCTTGCTCTCAGATTCCATTAGAATGAAATAGTTTTTCTACCTTTCACTTTCAGCTTGTATACGTCTTTGCTAGAGAGGTATGTTTCTTACAGGTAGCAAAGAATTTGTTCTTGTATTTTAATCTAATCTGCTACTCTGTTTTTTAATTGAAGAATTAAGACTTTATATTTAGAGTTATTATAGAGAGTTGTTTACTAACTACTGTCATGGGGGGGAAGTTCTGTAATGTTTGATTCTATCCAAATTCTCAACAGCTTATCTACTTTTCCTCTTCTGTGAGTAGGATTCCTTCACATATCTTCGGCAATGCTGGCTTAATGTTCATGAATTTTTCATCTATGTTTACCTTGGAAGATCTTCATCTCTCCTGCAATTTTGGAAGTTAACTTTGTTCTATATAGTATAGTGTTGTCAGTTATTTTCTTTAAGAATTTGTAATAAATTGTTCCATGCTCTCCTACTCTTTAGAGTTTCTGCAGAAACATCTGCAATTATTTGAATGGGTTTGCCTAAGTAACTGGCATTTCCCTCTTATAGGTTTCAACGTTCTTTCCTTGTTCCTTACTCTTAATATTTTTACTATGCTGTGACATGCATAGATTCTTTTCTGATCATGCCTATTTAGAGTTCTAGATACCTGCTTTACCTAAACACTCATATCTTTCCCAAGATTTGTGAAGTTTTCTGTTGTTTTATTGAATAGATTTTCTATTCCATTAGTGTGAGCCTCACCTTTTTCTTCTATACCAAAATTTCCTAAGTTTTGTATTTTAACTATGTCACAGAGTTCTTGCGTATTTTATTCATAATTTCTTACTTTTCCTTTATTGTCTGAATATGATAATGCATCAAGCTTATCTTTAAGCTCTGAAATTCTGTATCCTGTTTGATCCAGTCTTTTGATGAAAGTTTCCACTGTAGTTTTTATTTGACTCATTGTGCTTTTAATTTCCAAGATTTCTGTTTGGTTCTTCAGAATCTCTATCTTATGTTGAATTATTCCCTCACATCCTGCATTGTCTTTCTTAATTTATTTGAATGTTTATCTTCTTTCAAGTCATTAATCACTTTAAAAAATCAGTCTTTTGAATTCTTCTTCTGATCTTTCATCCATTTAGAATATCTTTGCATTCAGTTATTGGCAAGTTATGAACCTTTGGAAGAGTCATGTTGTCCTGTCTCTTCATACTTCTTATGTTTCTATATTGAGATTTGTGCATCTGCTGGAATAGATTTTGCTTCCACTTTTTTTTTGTGTGCTGGTGATTGAACACATAGCCTTCACTCTGAATTACATTCCCAGCTATTTTTATTTTTTACTTTGAAACAAGGTCTTGCTAAGTCTAATTTGTCCAGGTTGGCCTTAAACTTGCAACTTTCCTGCCTCACTCCCAGAGTTCTGAAATCACAAGTATGTGACAAAACCCCCAGTCCTTGTCAATGTTCATGTGAAATCTTTATTAGTGTTCTGCCACCTTCTTTTGAGGGCTTGAACTCCATAATGCAATTTATCTTGGGCAAATAAGTCTATGAGAGCCTCTGTCTGATGGAAGGTAGCAGGGCCTGGTAGCTGAAATGGCTCCATTCTGAGGCATGCAGCATCTCCAACAGAACAGCCCAGGTTTCTTGAAGAGTGATATCTGCATTACAGGAAGGCAAGCCCCAGTGTGGAAGGGTGTCTCAAACCTCTGGCATGACACTTGCTAAGTCCCATTAGCCACAGCATGTCACACAGCCAAGCCCAGAGTCAACATGGGAAAGTGCTAGACAAGTAGCAAAAAAAAAAAATAATTCATTGGAAACCATTAAATTGTCTTTCTATCCTGGTAGAGAAATATTCCACAGCTTCCTATGTTAAAATGATGAGTCCTACTGAAAGTCACCTAATAACAAGTATTACTTAACTGATACTTTCAATAACTGCAGCCAGGTAAGACAATCCTGAGAAACACCTGGCTCCTCTGACCATAGTTAAGGAGGAAGCACCAAGGTGATGGACTCTTAAGATGATACCTCACATGGAGACTGAAGAGAATCTCAAGGCACAGACCAAAAAAAAAAAAAACCTCAGGCAGTTGGCTTTGACTTTCTACCAGCTTTTTGGAGCTAGAGGGCAGCTACTGTATAGGGCTTCTGAACCATAGAAGCAACCTGTGCCATCGATGGCTACTTCTTGCTCATGCAATATCCATTCTTCCCTTTGCCCTTATTAACAGACCCTATTCTATTCATGACTGCAATTTCCTCTGCTTAAAAGCTATACTTACTAGCCTTCCTTGAAATTCAGTATGACTAATCAAATGGAAACATGCTGCTGGGAAAAAACCCAAGAAGGCTCTTCAAAAGAGCACATACATTAAGGCTCTCTGACTCTTTCTCTTCTTCCTTCCTGGAATGTGTACATTATGGTTGGAACCCCAGCAGTCACATTATCTCTTGCAATGACCTGGAGAAGGGAACCCTCATTTTAAGAGTAGTAGAGTAGAAACTCAGGGTCTGAGTCTCTGATGACAGACCTGCAGACTTTCCTTACAAAAGTAAATGAATTCATATGTCTTCATGCTATCCTTTGTGTTGGGAGCCAATATATCCAAACCTAGTCCCAAATAACACATTAAGATAGGTCGAGTTATTATTTGACTGTTTATTCTATCCCCTTTGAAGTCATTGATCATTTTAAAAATCAGACTTTTGAGTTTTTCTGCTCTTTCATCCACTTCAGTATCTTTGCATTCAGTTACTGGCAAGTTTTGAACCTTTGGAAGAGTTGTGTTGTCCAGTCTCTTCATACATCATACTTTGTATTATATAAAGTGTGATTTCTTAAAATGCGGTATTTGCTTTTCTTTTATTCTTTACTCTTACATAGAAAAGTATTTCAAAGTTCTGTCATTGTTCAAGTTGCACCCAGGGATACAAGTAGAAAGGATTTTACCTATACACAGACCGAGTGGCTTGCCAAGTGGCCATCATGGTTGCAGGGTTGGGGGGGACAGTAATGATGAAATTAGAAGACACTTGAGGGAATATCACTAAGACCACAAAGTGGCCTCCCCTTTTCACTTGGACATATTGTCAAGCTTAAGCATTGGCCATTCTAAATTCCTAGAATGACAGAAACTACACCTTCCTGTGAAGGTATAGTTTCTCTGCTATGCTGATGGGTAAGAGCCTCAGCCAGAAGAGAAACCATGACTTCCCATGAAGAAGCTCTACTATGCTGATCGGAAAGAACCTCAGCCAGAAGAGAAACCACACCTTCCTATGAACCAGCCAGTGCACAGGGTGAAAAACTAGAAGAGCATCCCCACCCCACCCCACCCCACTCCCCACTGATTTGGAGGACTCAGGGTGAGATGATAGCAACTGAGGGGAAGGGAATAGCTTGATGCTTGTATTGTTTGGTTTATTCTGCAGGCCTAGGGCTGGTGATCTGAACATCTACTTGGAGGATGGCAGTGTGCATTGTGTCAACTGTGGGGGATTTCCTCTTGTCTTGTTTTTGAATCCAATGTTTTGTTCCATTTTACTGTTTTGTTTTATCCTTGCATCTGGTAGTCTGGGCAACTATTTTGAAGATAACAATGTGAAGTATTATTCTCACTGTTTTGTTTTGTTCTGATTTGTTGTTTTGTTTCATTCAATGTTATGGGTTTTTTTATTTAAGAGAAAAAAAGACACAGAAAAGAAAAACATAAAGCAAAAGAGACAAACAACAACCCCCAACAAACCCAAAACAATAGCAATATAGTGTTTTAAAACGATGTTAGGAATTTAACACTGGCTGTTAAACTGTGTATTGTTATCTTCAAAAGGGTTCAGTGTTAAGTTTTCATTGGTCTTATTTTGTTTTGTTTTGTTTGATTTTGCTATGTCTGATGATATGGAAAACTACTGTGCAAGATATATTATGGTAGTCATTGTTAATTTCCTATTATCCTGTTTTGAAGTTCTGTACCACTTTCACTGCTTTGTTTTGATTGGCTTTATTCTGTTCCATATTGTTGGGTTTATTTTCTTTAAAATAAAATTTTAAAAATTCTTAAAAGATGTGAATTCTCTTTATGGACTCTGAGGAGCCATCAGAAAAGACTTGGAGTCATTCTTTAAAACATGGAATGCACTTGGACACAGAAAAAAGAGGACAAAAGATATTCCAAGTATGGGTTTTAGCATAAGGGAGGGCATTGCATCTGAGTGTGATGCACTGGCCAAACTCTGAGGAAGAGGGCTCATCAGAAGGAAGAGTTTGTGTTAGAGAGTCACAGGAAGTTAGTTTGGGTATACCTAATGGCAGGAGAATAAGAAAAGTATTTAATAATATTTTACAAGCTGAGTAGAAAAAACCAACAAAGTGAAAATGGTGATACTTCCAGAATTACTGTACAGGTTTAATGCAATCCCAAACAAAATTCCAACAGCATAAGAAATCAACCAATAGCAAATGCTGAATTAGGGACAGACTCCTGGAAGAAAACGAGAATGGGCCCCTCAAGGATTCACCCCGCTGGGCCCGAGCGGCTCTGACCACAGGACAACTAATCTGCCTTCTGGGGGACTGTGCAACCGGCGTGGACTCCCAGAAGAGAACGAGAATGGGCCCCTCGAGAACCTACCCCACTGGACCCCAGCAACACCAGCGTGCGGGCTTAGAATCAGGGACAACTCTCCATCCCCCATAAGCAACCTGCTGGTACAAAGGGCTGGCTAAATTGATAGCAACTAAGGAACACTAAGCAACTAAATGCTAGTATTATTTCATTGATTTTGCAGGCCTCAGGTCAGCAACCTGAGCGTCTCTTTGGAAGATGACAATAGGCAATGTAGCAAACATGGGGGATTCTCTTCTGTCTTGTCTTCGAGGCCCACTATGGATCTCACTGTTTTGCTTTACTCTGATCTTTTTTTTTTTTTTTTGCTTTATTTTACATTGTTTTTATTGGTTTTATTCTGTTTTGTTTTTGGTTCAATTCTACTATACCTGTTGGAATGGTCAGCTATTCTGAAGATAATAAGATATACTATAGTAGCTCTTGCTTTCATAGTATCTTTCTTCTAAGTTCTGTACCAGTTCTGCTGCTTTGTTTTGATTGACTTTGTTCTGTTATGTTCTGTTGGATTTTACTATCTTTAAAATTAAAAAACAAAAAACAAAAAAACAAATGCTGAATTATTGGTTGTGGGGCTGTAGGAAAAAAGGAACCCTTCTCCATTGTTGATGGGAGTGTAGAGTAGTACCACCATTGTGGAAAAAACTAAAATTAGAGGTTCTACTAGACCCAGCTATTCCCCTTCTTGGCATCTTCTCAAAAGAATTAAAAAGCATCATGAACTGGGAATACAGCTCAGCAATACAGTGCATGCCTGGCAAGCACAAGGTCATGAGTTTGATTCTTGGTGTCAAAAAAAAAAGAATTAAAAGTGTCATACCATAATGATATGTGCACACCCATGTTTATAGCAGCACAGTTTGTAATAGCTAAATCTTTTTTTTTTTTTGCTTTTTCTTACTTTGTTTAGATCATATTTTGCTTGTGAGCAGCTATTTTCAGCTTTGAATAATATTGAATCTGATAGAAGAATCAAATTAGCAGTTGACTTGAGTACTGCATGTAAAGCTCTCAAATAAACAATGAATGAGACAAAGTTTGACAAATTATCAGCATGCATACAAGTGCTAAAACCATGATAAATACAAACTTTTACCTTTCAGTAAAAAGCTGTTTGTATCACTGAAAACTCTGTTATTGTGTTTTTCTTTTTCTTTTTCTATTTTAGAGAATAAAACAAAACAATACAATCTTAAATTTCAAAAACAAGACAGTAGGAGATCAACAATAGTTACTATAGCACACATTGTTATCCTCTGTACTCAGACTACTAGATACAGGCATGAAAAGTTAATCAAACAATATAAGCCCTGTTGTTTCTTTACTTCAGTTGCTATCATTTCAGAAATTTCAGGTGTGTGGCTTCTAATTTTTTATGTATATGTCTCCTGGACTTGTTCTGGGTGAGATATAGGCATGCAAAATTAATCAAACAATGTAAATACTAAGTTGTTGCTTTACTTCAGTTGGTAATATTAAATCTTGAAAGCAGCCCAATCGACTGATGACTGGATAAATAAGATTTTTTTAAATACAATGGAGTGTAGTACTGCTCTTCCATAAAGGATAAGTTTGAGACATTTCTAGTTAAATGGATGCACCTTGAGGCCATACTCAAGTGAAATAAATCAGACACACTGTGTAAATACCACATTGTCTCTCAGGTGTGAGAAATTGAAAGTGTAAATAAGGATCAAAATGTATAATAGATACTATAAAATACGAAGAAAAGGTATAAATGGAAAGGGGAACTAGGGAGAGGAGAGGGGAAATGAAGGATGAGAAAAGAAGGAAAATGTGGAAACGCTTTTGTAAATGGGGAGAGAAGAGGCATTGAAGGAGGGTAGGGGAATGGGGAAAATAAAACCAAGTTATGTTATATACAGGTACAAATACCCTATGATGAATGTGGTCTTAATGTATACCTGAAATGTGCCATTAACTTAATTAATTTAAAAAAAAGTTGGATGTTTCTACTAAAATCATTGAGCAAAGTCGGAGGATTTTTGAGCAAGAGAATAATGCAAGGTATGATTGAAGTACAAAGTAAATGTTTAAAATTTTTAAAATGTATTACAGTAAAAGACACATCATTAATCTCCTTCAAAATATATCTCCGCAATTTGAACACACTTATCCACTGTTCTTGCCATTTTCTGAAGCAGACCTGGAAGTCTTCTTTTGTGGGTGTCTATATAAAGTGTGACAAAAAATGAAGGCTGCTGCAGAACGCTACCCAGTGGTAAGACAGGCTCATAAAAACATAACTCTGTCCTCATCCACCTTCATTACCAAATTTGAAGCCAAGCAACTTCTGAGTCTTCCCCAAGGTCAAAATGACCGTGAAAGGTAAAGATGTTGAATCAACTCAGAATGTCAAGGCAGGCACAACAGCGCAACTAAAAACACTCATGAAGGAAGACTTCCAGGACTACTTGAGGAAGTGGCAAGAATGGTGGGATCAGTATGCTTAAAGTAAGGGAGATATTTTGAGAAAGATTCATGGCAATATATCTTTTACTGTAATAAATTTTTTACCTTAATATTAACTGTATTTCTTAATCATACCTTGTATGATGAAACTAATAATTTTTGAAGGTTAGTCTCTTACTGATGAGTTCATAGCTGAAGGAATTTAGAATAATAATTTTAAGGGGTTTTTATAAAAGTCAACGTATGAAATAATACTATATTGTCCTGGATGGACTAACATAATGGTAACAGGAATGGGAGAAAGCAAAAGATATGAAAGATATGAAAGACATATTGAAGGAAGCCATCAAGACAAAATGACCAAGGAGTGGAGAATGGCACCAATGACTTCAATGTGATAAGTAACTTTGACACTAAGAGCATTTCTGAGTTAGGTTTGGTTTAGTTTGGTTTGGTTTTGGTTTTGGGGTTTTGGGTTTGTTTTTGCTTTTATTTGGAGTTTTTTGTTTGTTTATTTGTTTTTGCTTTACATTTTGGGGGTTGTTTTTGAGACAGGGTCTCCCTATGCAGTTCAGGCTTGTCTTGAACTCATGTAGCCCAGGCTGCCCTCAGACTTGTGGCGATCTTCCTGTATCAGCCTCATAAGTGCTGGATTTACAGGCGTGTGCCACATGCTTGACTGATGGTTGTTTGTTTGTTTGTTTTTAAACTAAGAAACTAAAAAAGTTCTACAGACAGCTATTACAAAAAATCTTACAGGAAAAGTTTCTGAGTGTTTAGATCAGGCACCATATTCTGAAAGTGTAGTCTAAGAAAAATAGAGATGCTCAATCTGAACAATCCCATTACTAGCTTGTTTCTCCAAAATTCATAGAACAAGTATCATAACTTTTTATAGATTTAAAGTTGCTTTGTAGAGCAAACCAAATGAAATGGTTGCAACCATTAGCTTTGCTAAATGTAATTGCTATCTTAGACTGGGTCCCGGGATAGAAAAGAGACATTCATGTGAAAAACTAGTGAAATTTGAACAAAGTCCAGGGACTAGTGAGTATTAATGCATCAGTGTTAATCTCATAGTAAGATATGAACAGTGGGGGAAAATCTGTATACTATCTTTATAACTTTCTGCGTATTTAAAAATATTCTAAAAAAAAATTTTTTTTTGTACCAGGGATCAAACTCACAACCTTGTGCTTACCAGGCAAGCACTTGAGCCACTGAGCCCAGGCCCTAAAATTTATTTTTTAAAAAATGACACCTTGAAGTAAACTATACCTGGGTTTTCTCTAAGTCTCACTCTTCTCAAAAATGAAAAGGGGATAATGATGAGGCCAGTCTCTTGACACTGCATATGCTAATACAGGTAAAGTGCTCAGGGCTCTGGCTGGTACCTGGTGACAATCAGTAACATACATCTCCGATGTGATATTAGTGAACTTTGTATTAAAAGCAGTGGAAAAATCTAAAATATCTTGGTCAAAAATGACTAATAGGTAGCAACACAAATATGTCAGGAGAATACAATTACTTTGGAATAAAATCCATATAAATCAGTTAGCTGTCTAAACGAACAAAAACTTTTTTTAAATATTCCAGATAATTCTTATGGAGCCCGCATCATTTCCTCTATTATTAATATCTTACATTGGTATGATACATTTGTTACAATTAATGAATCAATGTTGACAAATTATTATTAACTGAAATACATACTTTATTTAAATCTTTTTTTTTTTAACCTAACATCCTTTTCCTATTCCAAGAACCCATCCAGGTTGTCACATTTTACTTATTCCTCATGTCTCCTTAGGTCCTAAAGGTTGTGACATTTTCTTAGTTTTCCATTTTTTGATAACTTTGACATTTTTGAGGAATACCAATCAGATATTTTGTAGAATGTCCCTCTGTTTGGGGTTTTCTGATGTTTAACTCATAACTAGGCTTAGGATCATAGGCAGTGGGAAAAAGGAGACAAAGATGCAGTCCCCTTCTTATCACACCTTAGCAAGGGTTCTTTTGATTAAGATGACCTCTCACTGGTCAGGTTGCTTTTGACCACCTGGCTAAGACAGTGCTGTCAGATTTCTTCATGATAAACTTATTCTGTTTATTCTGCTGTGAAGGAATTAGACAGAGGTGTTTAAAATCCTGAATCAATTGTCTTTAAGGTCATCAAAAAGGTTATATGACTGTGTCTAACAACTGGAGCAGAGCTGCATAGGTGATTCATGGAGACACTGTCTGCCCTGCCAAAGAGGAGATATCTGCCTTGGTACAGCTTGTGCTGAAAAACTTTTGAACTTCTCCCCAAGTCAGAAAGGTTACCATCCCAAAATTTACTGGAAAACACACGTGTCAAGAGAGCTTCACTGATAGTAACAGCTGATTAGGGTGAAACTGGACACACACCACTAAGGAGACTTTCAGAGCTTCTGGTCTAAGTAGGATAGTAGCTGAAAATATTCCATTGTTGAAAGAGGACCCTGCTTCTCAAGAAAGCTGAAAACCAAACACTCTGTAACCTCTCATTTAACAGTGAAACTCTCTCTGCTACCATAATGTATTAATCCTTTGTTAGCCCCTCATCTCAAATTATCTCCTGACTTGGCTTTCTTCCATGACACAGAAAACAGAAAATGGAAACTTGTCTCAGACACTAAGTGACAGACTTGGAATTGGGTCAACATCTCTGATGGGAGATGCCTGGCTTTTTTCAACATCAACTCTGGAAGAGTCGGAAAGTCTATCTTTGCAACTGAGTGGCAGAATATCTGCTCAATCTCATGGAACTGGTTTTGACTTTTTACCCCGTGTCTCAAGCCAGAAATTTCTTTTCTCGCGATTATATGGTGCTGGACCTGGCATGACGGAGAGTTCCCATTCTGTGCAAAAGAGGCATTAAGATGTCACAGAGAATTCCTGAAGCTACTCCTCTGGTTAAAATAGATGTTTAGGAGAAGATTGAGAAGATCTGAAGGGAGGAAATGATTGCTAAATGCCAGCCCTAACTCCTTTAGATGAAGGCATCTGCAAGAAAGAGCCTTTGGTCCTCCCCTCTTCCTGTGGTAGAAGAAGAAGCCCCATAGGAGGAAACCATGACTTGCGCTTGTTCCTTAATAACTATGAAATAACAATATAACTAGCATCTCTCCTAAGCAAGCCTTCAAGTATTTTTCCTATCTCATCCAAGTGCAGTAATATTTATAAATAAGGTCATTTAATTTTTGAAAAAAGGCTTTGGCAACTCCTCGTAGCTCTTTTTCTGGGGGTGTTGGTCAGTAGATACTGAGACCAAATTCTGAAGAATATTGAATTGCTTTACATTCTCATTGAACTGCACTTTCTTAAAATTCAACTTTCTATCAATGAACTCTCTCAGACTGCATTGTTTTTCTTATCCTCAGTACTAGTGTTTCTCAATAATTTTGACTTAAAGTGATATCTCTTTCTTTGTAAACTGAAAGACTTGGTTATTATTTATGTAAAGTACAAGAAATTGCAACAAGTAGACTTGACCCTACAAAGGCAAGGCTGTGAAGAGTTGATCCTACCAAGAAA
>RJWM01038269.1:0-16718 GCA_004363535.1 Dasyprocta punctata | reverse complement strand
CATGGATATCTTTCCAAGAAAAGAATACTGACCCCTAAAAATTAGAGGTAATGGAGAGGTTTTACCAAACCTAAACACTGTCTATGAAACAGTAAAAAACTGGGGTTTTGCTATGCAACTGAAAAGCAAGTGTTTTCCCAGAGGAACAATGGTTTCATCACATAGACCAGGTAATACATTTCAGCCCATGAGGCATAAAGAAACAGACAGTTTATCGAGACTTTGTGAGAAAATTTCAAGATGGTAGAATAAAAATACCTAGCATTCACCTCTCGTTTCACAAAGGTGACCAAAAGTAACAGCTGTACACGTGTGTTGACCAAGGAAGAATACTGGACATCGGCAAGCTCTCTTGTAACCAGAACCTTACAGGATTCACAAGTCTGAGACAATAGGATAGGATAGGATAGGATAGGATAGGATAGGATAGGATAGGATAGGATAGGATAGGATAGGACAGAACAACAGAACAGAATAGAATAGAATGAAAGCATCTTCCTCCCTGGCTTTGCAGGGCCAAGAGGGAAAGAGCGAGCCCTGGGAAACCCCATCAGTGCAGATGCCGGCAGTTCTAGCTACAAGAAAGGTCAACAGATTTCACAGGCTTGCAGCCTGCTAGATGAGTGACCTGCAGTCTGCTCAGTAGCCTGATTTAGGCAAAGAATCTCACATCATCTCTGAGTGAACAGAAGGGACCTGTTGCAGAGTTTGGGTCACTCTAGGGGTCAGAAGCTCCTGCATAGTCCCATCTCTGAGACCCCACAGACAGCACACTACACTGGCACAGGGAGGAGCTGCCTTAAAGAAAAAAAAAAAAAAAACTACTTAGTTCAGAAAAGTAACTGTGACCTGAGCTCGCTGGGTGCCCTGCATGCAGGGATGGGTGTTGTGATATGGAACGGAATGGGGGAACCAGATTGGGGAGAATGAGATCTGAGACCAAGGGCACAGCAGGCCACAAGCAAGCTTGTACCAGTCCTAAGTCTGAAGGCCCTCGTGGTTCTCAGCACCACACACTCTGCACCGCACCCTGCTCAGGCCCCTGTTGCTGCAGTGCCAGGAGCAAATGTCACTGTTCCTGAGCAAGACTGGAGCAGCTCCGTGGCTCAGGCTGTCACTGTCCTTGGATGCACAGCCAGGGCCAAGAGCAACTGTGTGCCACTCCAGCCATGGTCCCACACCTGGCATGCAGAGAGGATGTCACAGTTTCCACTGCCTCGCCACCTACACCATTCCTGGGGCCAGAAGACAAGCGCATTAGACCCCTCACCACTGCTACAGCCACCAGTGCCCGAGCCCTTGCTGCAGCACAGCCAGCCACAGCGGTTCCTGAGGAAATCCCCCATTGCTCAATAGGCCAGCACTCGCACCTAGGAGTGGCCACACAGGAATCGCCCACACCCACTGCTGTCCATACTACGCCTGCCTGAACTGCAGTGTCCCCACTCTTGCGTGACCCACAGAGACAGTGAGCCTCTCTCTCCCACTGTGGTAGGCACCATGCATATGTGCCATTCCCAAAGTGGCTGTGGAGACTACACTATGGTGCCCAGCTGGAAATAAAGTCAACACTGCATAGCAAACCAGCACTGCAAGACACATCTTCAGGGAAACATGCTTACTTAAATAGGGAGTTTGGCTCAGTGACTTAAGCACCTCCTGGTATGTGCGAGGTTGTGAGTTCAATCCCTGATGCCACAAAAAAAAAAAAAAAGAAAGAAAAAGAAAAGAAAAACAGTTGATTTAAATGGAGATGATACCATAACAGTGGTAAAGAAACCAGAGTCACCAGATGACTCAGTGTAAGTCTCAGGGAAGGCACACAAGAAATACAAAAAATCTAGGTAATATGATCCCTCCGAAAGAACTTAGCTCTCTACCAACAGATCCCAAAGACATTAATGAAGACGAAATACCTGATAGAGAATTTAAAAGAACAAGGCGGGCATATGGCACATGCCTGTAATCCCACTACTTGGGAGGCTGAGTTAGTGCATTTGAACCCAGCTTGAGCTACATAAGCAAGTTCAATGTCAGTCTGCACTACATAGTGAGACCCTGTCTTAAAAAAACATATTTTGAAGGAACAATTCCAAGAAATTTCAATGATATTTAAGAGATATGGAAAAACAGTTGATTTAAGCTGGGCATGGTGGCGCACACCTTTAATCCCAGCACTTGGGAGGCTGAGGTAGGAGGAGCATTGTGAGTTATAGACTGGCTTGGGCTACAACATGAGCACAAGGCTGGCCTGAGCTGCATAGTGCGACCCTGCCTCGAAAAACTAGGGCCGGGAGTTTGGCTCAGCGGCTTAAGCGCCTCCTGGTAGGTGTGAGGTTGTCAGTTCAATCCCTGATGCCACCAAAAAAAAAAAAAGAAAGAAAGAAAGAAAAGAAAAACAGTTGATTTAAATGGAGATGATAGTAATGCAAGGTATGAATGAGAAATTCGATAGAGATGGAGAGTGTGAAAATGAACAAAACGAGCCGAGTGTGACGGCACATGCAGTGATCACAGCACTTGGGAGGTTGAAGCAGGATGCCGTGGGTCTGAGACCAGTCTCGGCTCCATAGTGAGACCCTGTCCTTCAAAAAAAAAAAATTGGAAATAAATAATTCAATAAGTCAAAACACACAGTTGAAAGCCTCAATAACAAACTAGATAAAGCAAAAGAAAAATATCTAAACTCAAGGATAGGTCTTTTGAAATATTCCAGTTAGATGGATGGGTGGATGGATGGATGGATGGATGGAAGGGAAAAATGAAGCAAAGAAAAGGAAGGAAAGGAAGGAAGGGAAGGAGAAAAAAAGGAAGGAAAGAAAGAGAGGGGAGGCAAGTGAGGTGACAGAAAAAAGTATTTGAGACCATTAGGACACCATTAAAAACACAAACATCTGCATTTTTTAAATACCTGATGGTGAGGAGAATAATGTTAAGGACATGGAAAAACCATTCAGTAAAATAAGAGCAAAACCTACCCCCAAACTTGAGAAAGAATGGACATCCATATATAGGAGTTTCATAGGACCTTAAATAAAAATGCCCAGAAAAGATCTTTACCAAAACATACTACAGTCAAACTGTCAAAAATACAAGACAAAGAATTTTTCAAATCTGTAAGAGAAAACATTTCTGGGTATCTGCATCAGAATAACTGCATATTTCTCAGTAAACACCTTACAGACCTGGAGAGAATATAATATATCCCAAGTTGAGAGCCAAAATGACTGCCGACCAAGATACACAACCATACAAGCAAAACCTGAAGGAATTCATGACCACCAGACCAGCCCTGTTTTCCTGTTTAATACTTCATATTTACTAATTTTTAAATTTTTATTAGTACATGTTGGTAGTACATAATTATTCCATTCATTGTGAGGAGTGGGTACATGTACATAATACACCTTAATTTTTTTATTTTTCTTCTCACTCTTCCCCTTCTCCCTCTCTCCACCTCTTAGTCTCATTCCTATTTGCAAAAGATCTACCTCTCTGTTTCCTATTTTCTATTTATTTTGCTCTTTTAATTATTTATATTTTAAAGGGTTCGTCATATAAGAGAAACCATGCAATATTTGAACTTGCGTGTCTAATTTATCCTCCTTAACATTATTGTTACAATGTGCCTTTAAAAGATGCTTAAGCAAGTCCTATATCCAGAAATGAAAAACGAAAAAAAAAAAAAAAAGATAATTACCATCATGCTAGTATGTGAAGGTATACAACCCACTAGAAGAATACAAAAGAGAAACAGAAAAGAATTATCAATGTAACAAATCATCAAAACACAAAGATGAACAAGAATGGAAGGAAAGAACAAAGAACATTCAAAACAACTAGGAAAACTCAACAAAATGATAAGAACATGCCCTAACATATCAAAAATAACTTTTCATGTAAACATACATGAAATAAAAGATACAAACTGACTGAAGAGCGGAAAAACAAAACCCAACAATATTCTGCCTGTAAGAAACTCACTTCACTAGCAAAAACACACACAGACATTAAATGAAAAGATAAAAAATGATATTGCAAGCAAATAGAAACCTAAAGCAAGTAAGAGTACCTACAGTTATAACTGACAAAGTAGACTTTAAGAAAAATAACAGTAAGACAAAAAGTGGCCCCATATTAATGATCAAGGGATCAATTCATGATATGAAATAACAATTACAAATTTATATAAACCTAAAGTCAGAGCACCCAATGGTATAAAACAAACACTGTTAAATCCAAAGAGAGACATAGGCTCCAATACAATGATTGTGGTAAATTTCAACTTCCCATTCTCATCAAAAATCAGCAAAGAAACAACAGAGTTAAACTATGTTACTGGTATACATCTATGGACTTAATAGACATTTATAAAACATTCCATCCAACAACTGCAGATCACACATTCTTTTCATCTGTATGTGGCACTCTTTCTAAACTAGGCCATATAACAAGCCACCAAACAGGTCTTAATAAATTCAAAAACAGTGAAATCATATCACATATTTTTTCTGATCAAAATGGGATAAAACTAGACGTCAACTACAAAAATAAACTTTAGAAATTGTACTAATACATGGATACTGTACTGGGCTACTAAGAAGTGAGAAGGAAAATTTTAAATTTTCTTTAAACAAATGAAACAATAACACAATATACCAAAAGTTATGGGATCCAGCAAATTCAGTACTAAGTGATAAATGTGTAGCATTGAATGCCCACACCAAAAAAGAAAAAGTAGAAAGATTTCAATTAAACAACCTCGTGATGTATCTCAAGGACTTAGAAAAGAAGAACAAAGCCAGGCGTGGTGGCACACGCCTTTAATCCCAGCACACAGGAGGCTGAGGTAGGAGGAGCATTGTGAGTTCGAGTCCGGCTTGGGCTACAATGTGAGCCCAAGGCCAGTCTAAGCTACATAGTGCGACCCTGCCTCAAAAAAACTAGGGCCAGGAGTTTGGCTCAGTGGCTTAAGTGCCTGTCTGGCGAGTTCGATCCCCAGTGCCACAAAAAAAAAAAAAAAAAAAAAAGAAAGAAAAGAAAAGAAAAGAAGAACAATACAAACTCAAAATTAGGAAAAGGAAAGAAATAACAAAGATAAGAGCAGAAATTAATAGAGTCTAAAAGAACAATACAAAGGATCAGTGGAACAAATACTTGATCCTTTGAAAAAATAAATAAAATTGAGCAATCTTTCGCTAGATTAACCAAGGGAAAAAAGGCACAAATAAATAAAACTAGAGCTAAAAGGAAACGTTACAATTGATACTACAGAAATATAAGGGGTCAGTAATGATTATTTTTAAAAAACTACATGGTAATAAATTGAAAAACCTACAAGAAATTTATAAAGTTCTGGACACATATGACCTGCAAAAATTAAACCAAGAGTGCCAGGTGTGGTGGTACATGTGGATAATCCCAGTATTCTTGGGGGCTGAGGCAGGAAGATCTCAAATTTTAGCCTAACCTGGGCAACTTAGTGATTTACTGGGACTCTGTCTTAAAAGAAATAAATTTCTATAAAAGGGCATGAGGGCAGTCAGGATTTACAAGGGAATAAATTTAATACAGGACACATAATTTATAGAATTATTTTATAATATTCACCCAAAGAGTCAGATGCAGAATACCAGAAATCTGTCCACACACTAAAGACCCAAAGAATACAGGCAAGGGACTGGATCCATGGCAATGTCCTGCATGATTCCAGCTGAAAACCTAGAGCCCATAGCAATGTCCTCCATGAGTCCTACTGGAGAACTAGAGCCCACGGCAATGTCTCAGGCAAGTCTGCATCAAGGATCTGCACTGGGAAGGCACAAAGGTCAGTGGTGGAAGCTAGAAAGTCTGCACTGGTGGATGAAGGATCTGTGCCAGCAGACTGAGAGATCAGCACTGTAGCCAGGAAACAATGCTCACGGTAAGGATGAGATTTCCCCCCAAAGAGAACCACAGCCACCGTCAGCAACAGTGAGGTCCCAAGCTCCTCTAACGACGGGAACAGCTGAGTTCATATCAGGAAAGCCAGTGTGACAAGCCTCTCCAGGAGAATCAACAGCACATCATCTTTCCCTCCAGTTCTCCTCTTCATGTTGTTGGCAACAGTCCTCAGGTGGGCCTTCCACACCCAACACTACACTAATGCTGTTGAGCTGAGTGTTACAAGTTGTCCGTTAGTTAAACCACCACAGGGGCTAAGGGTTGTAGCTCACTTTGAAAGCCCTGGGTTCAATCTCAGCACCACCAACATAGAACCAAGGGAATATAAAAAACATGAATAGACCAGTATAAACTAATAAGATTAAACCAGCAATTTTTTAAAAAGTATCCCAAAAAGAAAAGCCCAGGAAAAAAAGAAAAGAAAAGCCCAGGGCCTTTCACTTCATGTTTGAATTTTGCCAAACTTTTAAAGAACTAATGCCATTATTCTCAAACTATTTCATAGAATTAAAAAGGAAGGAACACTTCCAAACTCATTCTACAAAACCAGCATTACCTTGTAGCCAAAATCCGATAAAGAGACAAGAAAACAATATACCTGATGCACATACATGAAAAATTCTCAGCAAAGTATTAACCCATTAAATTCATCATCAAAAAGACATCAAAAAGATCAAACACCGGGATCAAGCTGGTTCCGTTCCAGAGATATAAGGATGATTTAACATACACAATACATACACAGGGGCTAGGGATTTAGCTCAGCGGCACAAGCACCTGCCTGGCAAGAGCGAGGTCACGAGTTTGATCCCCAGTACCAAAAAAATAGAAAACAAACCATATACAACAATACAAATACAAGCATATTCAACATTCACAAATCAATAGGCATTTAAATCAATAAACATAAGCTAATAACATCAACAAAATAAAGGATAAAAGTCATATAATCATTTCAACAATGCAGAAAAGAATTTCATAAAATTCAACATCACTTCATGATAAAAGCCCTGAACAAATTAGATTTAGAGATTCATAGCTCAACATAACAAAAGCTGAACATGTCAAACTCAGGCCCAGCATAGTACTGACTGGGGAAAAACTGAAAGCATTTCCTCTAAGATCAAGAACAAGACAAGAGTGCCCACTTTTAACACCATTATTCAATACAGTACTAGAAGTATTAGTCAAAATGATTAGGCAAGAGAAAGAAATAAAAGGCATGCAAATAGAAAGGGAGGAAGTCAAATTATCCCTGTTTCCAAATGATATGATTCTATACATAGAAAAACCTCAAGACTCTACCACAAGACTATTAGAACTGATAAACAAATTCAGTAAAATAATAGAAGACAATATCAGCACATAAATCAATGGTTTTCCACACAACAATAATGAATTTGCTGAGAAAAAAAATCATGAAAATAGTCCTATACACAATAGCTATAAAAATGGTAAACCACCTAAGAATAGATACAGTTTGGGAAGTAAAAGACATCTACAAATCTTTTCAAGACTTCTACCCAATGAAAGAAGCTGAAGGAAACACATACACAAGAATCAGCAGAATTCTATCCAATGTTCATCGATTGGAAGGATAAATATTGTTAAAATGCCTACACTACCCAAAATAATCTACAGATTCAGTATAATCCCCATCAAAATACCAATAATGTTCTTCATCCACCTAGAAAAACAATCCAAAAATTCACATGGATTTGTTGATTCATATGGGTTCAGGATGACTAATAGGTCACAAAAGGCCCATTAATATCCAAAGTAATCTTGTGCTAAAAGAACAAAGCTGGAGGACTTGGGGTGGGCCTCAGTGATACAGCACCTGCCTAGAATGTGCAAGGCCCTGAGTTCAATCCCCCACATCACCATTAAAGGAAGAGGAAAAAGAGGAAGAGGGAAAGGAAGAAGGAGGAGGAGGAGACTGAAGGCATCATAACGCCTGATTTCAAGGCACACTACATAATCAAAGCAGCATGTTATTGGTATTAAAACAGGAAACAGGCACACTGACCAATGGAACAGAATGGTGATCCCAGACATAAACCCATGTATCTATAGCCAACCAATTCTCAGCAAAGGTGCCAAAAGCATACATTGTAGTAAGAACAACCTTTTCAATAAATGATGCTGGGAAAGCTTATTCAGCTAGAAAGAAGAATGAAATCCTGACATTTGCAGGAAAAGGACAGAACTAAGGGACACTGTGATAAGTGAAGTAAGTCAGGCACAAAAAAGTCAAGTACCACAAATATTCTTTGTTCTGTGTGGAAACTGAAGGAAGTCAGCCCTCAAGTAGAATAATGACAACTAGAGATAGAAAAGAGTTTGGGGGTTGGGGTGGGAGTGGAAGAAGGGTGTCTGGAAATGATCAATGTACACTGTATGCATATATGGGAATATCACAGTGAACCCCACTAATGTGTGCAATCAATGTGGAATAAAAACATAATTTGGGGGGTACCAGGGATTGGACTCACAACCTCACACCTGCCAGGCAGGTTCTTAGGCCACTGAGCTAAATCCCCAGCCCTATTTTTTGAGACGGGGTCTCACTATGCAGTTCAGGCTGGCCTTGAACTCACTTCGTAGCCCAGGCTGGTCTCCAACTCACAACGATCCTCCTGCCTCAGCCTCCCAAGTGCTGAGATTAAAGGCAAGCACCACCATGCCTGGCTCAAAAATGTAAGTTTTAAACTGAGAAATACTTTATGAGCATCTGGCTTTCCCATAAGGAAATGTTACCTGGATGATACCGCTTGGCTTTAGGAAGCACTTTTTTTGTTTTGTTTTGTTTTGTTTTGTTTTGTTTTGTTTTGTTTTGTTTTTTTGTACCAGGAATCAAATTCAGGACCTTGTACTTGCCAGGCAGGTGCTGTGCCACTGAGCTATATCCCTGGCAGGAAGCACATTCTCAAAATACTGTATTTCTAGACATTAAATCAAGGGTAGAGTCAAAACTCTAAGAGGCATGAAAGTTGTCAACATCATAAAGGAGTTACTTGTATCAAACTCAGACAAAATTGAGTGAGGGGGCTAAGAAGGCAGGGTCTGCATACCCATATGCTTTGATAGGAGCTATTATAAAGACTCTCTGAAAGACTCTACGCACATAAGCCTGCAACGAGAACTTCTAGCAAAGACTTCAAACTTCAGTTTGCCACTTCAGTCACAAGGACAGCTAGCCAGATCACAGGAACACTTGTTTGCTATACTGGCTCCACTAATGAACTGGCAGCAATTCCTGGGACATGGCCCTGGAACCAGAGTTCTCTACGTTTCAGAATTACTTGGCTGCTGTTCATCCCTTTGTCTTTAAAGTCTTCCCAGCCACCGTGTGCCGGAGGAGAAAAAGCCACAATCCTGAGGCCCCAGCACCATCAGTGAGCCACCACCCCACGGCTCTCTGCCACCCTGGGAACCTTGGATCGGAGGAACCCAGGTGCCTGGCCCAATCCCCTGCACCACAGGACAGGCAGCCAGTGCAGGAAGCACCCGGGACTCAGCAACCAGTTGATTTGGAGAAACACAGGAAAATGTCAAGACAAAGGAGCAAGGTGCAATCTCAGACCTCCAGCCCACCCAGCACAAGTCCAGGAGACACAGACACAGAACAAATTAGAAGCCACAGACCTGAAATTTCTGAAATGATAGCAACTGAAGTAAAAAAACAACTTAGGGCTTATCTTGTTTGATTAAGTTTACACACGTATGTCTGGTAGTCTGAGCAACTATTTAGAGGATAACAATGCACAGCATAGTAACTGTTGTTGATTTTCTACTGTCTGGTTTTTGAAATCTAATATCATTCTCATTGTTTTGTTTTGTTTTATTCTCTTTAAATATTTTTTTTAAAAAAGGTTTCCCCTTACTTCAACCTCAAATTAACCCATAGTTGCCATAGCAACCATATTCCACATTGCAATACCCATCTGTTTCCAATTAAACTCATTTTTTTAAATAAAAAATAATTTTTTGAGACAGGGACTTACTATGTAGCCCAGGCTGACCTTGAACATACAGGGATCCCCTTGCCTCAGCCTCCCACACCAGGTTGAAGCTATTTTTTTTAATTCATTTTATTCATAGATAAAAAGAAAGAAAAAGAAGAAAAAAAATTACAGCAAAATTTTAAAGTATGTCAATCAGAGTAAACTCATTTTTAAAATCACTCTTTGTTTATTCTTTAGGTTGACAGAGGCAAACTAGAAGAGAGGATATGAAATATTAGGTCTTTTATGCTAAGGCTTTCACTCCTTCCCGACCACCTACTCCAACAGTCAGTCTTATAAATTCTATTTCTAATGTGGACTGGATTGTGTCCTCCCTCCGCAAATTCACATAATGGAGCCCAATCCCGCACTGTGACCGTGTGATGGCTTCTAGGGTGGGGCTTTTGGAGGAGAGCAGGGCTAGGTGAAGTCAGGAAAGCAGAGCTCTTACGATGGGATGAGTGCCCTCCTAAGACGAGATGCGCCAGTGTGTGCCTCCTCCCCCTCTCCCCAACACCCAGCATCTCAACTTTGGGTTTCTCAGGCAGTAGAACTGTGGGGAATAAATATGCATTGCTTAAGCTACTCATCCCATAGCACTCAGGCTGAGATAATTTCCAAAGCAAATCCCCAGCGCATCACTCTTCTCCACCAACCAATTCCAAGTGGTCACTGTCTCTCCCTGGATCTCTGGTCTCCTGCTTCTATTGTTCTCCTACCCATGGCTGTTAGACTTGCTTCTTAAACTTGTCAAGCCTACAGAAAAACATCGACTTCTGGCCAAAATGGAGTAATAGGTCCTAGATTTATCCTCCCACCTAAAACAACTGAAAAAAAAAAAAAAACAGGCAAAATATATGAAACAAAAAATGTTAAGACACTGGACAGGAAAGACAATTATACCCTAGAACTGAAAACAAAGGTGGGGAGCCCTCAATTACCCCAGGCTATTGTCTTATGAGAGTTTCCAAGTTAAGGCACAGGGAGAAGCAACCCAGGCAGAGCCCAGCAAAATCCTGGCACTCAGAATACAGAGTTGAGAGTCCTCAAAATTCACAGTGGCTAGAGTTCAGGAGAGACTATGAGAGAAAATAAAGTGCATGGAGAGAGAAGCTGAAGCCCTGCAGGGGCTATCCAGAGTATTCAGCAGGGTACTGAATGCATTCATTGAATGCATGTGAAAAAATTACCCAAGCTGGAAAAGGGCCACCTGAGAAGATCAGAGCAGTGTCATATATACTATATATATTATATGCATTATTTTGTTATATATTATTATATATTATATACTATTATTATATATATTATTTTAAGTCTTCCTCTAGTGAACCCTGATAGGCCAACATAAAGAAACTGTAAGTCTCAGAGATGTTTGATATGCTAAATATCCTGATCTGATCATTACACAATGTATACATGTACTGAAATGCCACACTGTTCTCCAAAAATGTTACAATTACCAACAAATATGTACAGTTATGAATCAATTACTTTTTTGAAAACAATAAATTTTTTAAAAAACATATTTGAGAAAAAAGTATACCAAAGCACACACATAGCCTAATCATCTAAAAGCAGTGCTAAAGGGAGGAAAGCAGGTATCTGGGGGGGAAAAGACATGTTAGGAACAGGGAACCAAAGACAAGGATGAAGATAGATTTTTACTAAGAAAAACAGAAGTGAAACGATAGGGTAGGAGTAACTTTAGAGTACTGAAAGACAAAATACAGTGGTGGAGTAATTATGCTTCACAACAACCTACTATATATTTTATAAATAACTAGAAAAGAGGAAATTGAGGGCTCCAAAGTAATGATAAGATGGAAATGTTAATTATCTGATTTGATCAGTGTGCATTATACACATATGTTGCACCCATAAACATTATTACATGCTAATCAAAAATTTTTAAATGGTTAAGGAGATGGAAATGTTAACTATCTTGATTTAGCCATTATACATTATATCTGTATCAAATTACCACACTGTATCCCATAAATTTATACTACTAAAACCATACTTAATGAACAAAGAAAAGGAAAAAAAAACACTGTGAATTTAGAATTCTATAATAATGATATATTAAAACTGTAAGAATTCAGGACCAACATACACTTTTGAAAATTTTAAAGGAAATTCTTCAGACAGAAAAAAAGACATGAGATAAAAATCTGTATCTACACAAAAGAACAAAGAATATCTCCAAAGCATAAAAGAAGTTTTCATATGAATTAACTCTCTATAAAAGATAATTAGACAAGCCAAACATGATGGCATACTCCTGTAATCCCAGCACTTGGGAGGCTGAGGAAGGAGGATTGCTCTGAGTTTGAGGCCAGCCTGAGCTACACAGAGAGTTCAGGGACAGCCTGAACTGTACAACAAGACCCTGTCTCAAAAAACCACAAAAAGAAAAGATAATTAGACAAGACGCAGAAGCAAAATACAATCCCAGACCTAGAGCCCACACAGGGCAAGTCCAGGGGACAACAATATAGAGGAAATCAGAAGTCAGCCACCTGAATTATCTGAAATGGTAGCAGCAGAATTTTAAAAAATAATAAACACCAGACAAATGAGGCTACAGAGCAAATCAGATCAGAAATAATCTCTTAGGTAAATAAAAGAGACAACAATCAAAATGAAAGACTCATTCAGAGGATCTAGAGTAGACAAAGATTTTAAAAAATAGAAGAGCTTAGGGAAATGATGGAAATCATGAATGCTCAACACAGGAAAGACATCGAATCCATGAAACAGATATTCAGGAGATTAAAAAGTCCACTGAAAGTACATGCAGGATGCAACCTGAGAACATACTCATTAGTGAAATAAATAAGACACACATATGTAAACATTGTACTGTTTCATTAGTGTGAGATGCTAAAAGGAAAAAACACATTTATACGTGCATGTATATGTATACAAAAAATAGTTCAGATGAGAAAAAGAAAGTACATGTAGCTAGGTGAACCAAGGTAAGGACTATCAGACCTAGAAGACAGGATTGGAGTTAGCAATCATGAGAGAAAGATTTCTTAAAAATAGCAAGGGACCTTGAAAAATCAATCCAACAGCTGCCAGATGATTTAAAGAAAAACAACATAAGATTGATTACAGTAAGTGAGAAAGCAGGAGACAGAGCAAATGCAATTAAAAACAAAAACAAAAAAAAACTTGTTCACAGAGGTAATGGCAGCAAATTTCCCAAGCACGAAAAAAGAGTCTGGCATACAAATAAGTGAGACATATAAGCTCCAAATAGCCAAGACCAAAATAAAACTACACTGAGGCATACAATAATCAAGATACCAGAAATTCAGCACAATGACAGAATATAAAAAGCTATTAGAGAAAAGAAACAAATCACTTAAAGGAAAAACCATCAGAATCACAGCAGACTTCTCAACATCAACCCTTAAATCAAGGAGAGCTTCCAGTGAAGTATTTGAAGTCCTGAAAGAAAACTACCTCCACCAAGATTGATGTACCCTGCAAAACTATCTTTCAAAATCAATGGAGAAATAAGATACTTCCATGACAACAGAAAACTGAAGAAATTCATCACCACCAAACCAGCTATACAAAAAGTTCCAAAGGATATTTTAGAAAGAGATAATAAAGATCACAATCCCAAGAACAACAATAGAAAGCCACTAGACAAGGCAAGCAATTAAACAGACAGGAAAGACAGGGAACCAAGAACAGGAAAATAATATGAAGAGGATAAATGAATACATATCTGCTATAACTATCAACATAAATGATCCCAATTCACCAATCAAAAAAAAACATACTGGCAGAATGGATCAAGAAATGAGAGCCAACTATATGCTGTATACAAGAAACACATTCAATGCAAAAAAAAATTATAGACTGAAATTCAAAGGATAGGAAAAAGTACTTCATGTGACAGGAACCCAGAAAAAAACAAGAGTAGCAATTCTATTTGCAGATGAAGTTAACTCAAAACTGATCAAGAGACAGAGGAGGTCACTACATTCTTGTTAAGGGAAAACTCCAAGAGCAAGAGATAACAAACAAGTTATACGCACCAAATACCAGCACACCCAAGTACATAAAACAAATATTAATGGACATGAAAAATCAAATAAGCACTAACACAGTTGTAATGGGGGCCCTTAATATCCCACTGTCCTAAATAGAGAGGTAAAATCAACACAAAAATATCAGAACTGAACCAAACCTGTGAACAAATGGACTTAGTAGATGTCAATAGAGTGTTCCACCCCACAACATCAAAATACACATTCTTCTCAGCTGTGCATGGGATGGTCTCCAAAATAGACCATACACTAGCTCATAGAACATGCTTAAGTAAATGCAAAGGAAGTAAAATTATCACATGCGTATTATCAGACCATAGTGCAATGAAATTGGAAGTCAATGGCAAAAAACCTCTATAAACATAAGCAAATTAAATAACCTCTTGAACAACAATGGGTCACAGATGAAATTAAAGAAGAAATTAAACAGTATCTACAATTAAATGATAAGGCCGATACAACACACTAAAACCTATAGGCTACAAAGCAGTCCTAAGGGGGAAATTTATAGTGGTAAACTCTCACATCAGGAAATCAAAGTGAGCTCAAATAAACAACCTACGAGGTTTTTTTGTTTTTGTTTTGGGGTTTGGTTTGGGAGTTTGTTTATTTGCTTTTGGGTTTTTTGTTTTTGTTTTTTGGGTTTTTGTTTTTTTGGTTTTTTGGGGGTTTTTTGGTGGGGGCGTTTGAGACAGAGTCTTGCTTACTTGTAGTTCAAGCTGGTCTTGAACTTACACTGTAGATCAGGCTGACCTTGAGCTTGTGGCAATCCTCCTTGCCTCAACCTCACAACTACTGGGATTACAGAAGACTGCCTTCCAGAGGCCTGCGCAACTGGTGTGGACCCCAGGAGGAGAAAGAAATGGGCTTCTCAGGAGCCCACCCAGCCAGGTCTGAGCACCTCCAACCAGGAGACAAGTAAGACTGCCTTCCAGGGGCCTGCACAACCAGCATGGACCCCAGGAAGAGAAACATGCACCACCCCCCCGTATGCCTACCAGTGCACAGGCTAAGAATCAAGGACAAAGTTCAGCCCCACTCCCCCATAAAGCAACCTGCTCTTTCAGAGGTCTGGCTACATTGGTAGCAACTAAGGTACATAGAACAGCTGGATGCTAGTATTATTTTGTTCATTTTGCAGGCCTGGGGCTGGCAGCCTGGGCATCTGTTTGGAAGATGACAGTGCACAGTGTAGCAAAAATGGGGGATTCTCTTCTATCTTATCTTTGAGGCCCAATACTGTTCTCATTGTTTTGCTTTATTCTGATTAAATTTTTTTGGCCTTATTTTATACTCTGTTTGTATTGGTTTTGTTGTGGGTATTTTTTTTTTTTGGTTTGATTTTACTATACCTGTTGGAAAGGTCAACTATTCCAAAAATAACAAGATATACTATAGTAGCTATTGTTTTCATAGTATCTTTCTTAGAAGTTCTGTACCAGCTCTACTGCTTTGTTTTGATTGACTTCATTCTGTTACGTTTTGTTGGATTTTACTATCTTTAAAATAAACAATAAAAAAACAAAAAATAAATAAATAAAGTACTGGGATTACAGGCACCACCATACCAGGACAACAACTTAATGTTGAATGTCAACCTTCTAGAAAAACAAGAACAAGTAAAGCCCAAAGCTCGAATGAAAGAGGAAATTACAAAGATCAGAGCAAAGATTAATGGAATAGAGACTAAGAAAACAATACAAAGAATCAATGAAGTAAAAAGTTGGTCCTTTGAAAGGTAACAGAAAATTTATAAACCCTTAGCCAACCTTATCAAAAAAGGAAAGCAAGTACTCAAATCTATGCAATTAGTAATGAAAAGGGTGAAAGCATAACAAATCCTGCAGAAATCCAGAAGATAATCAATACCTACTTCAAGAACCTGTATTCTGATAAGATGGAAAACACAGAAGAAATGGACAAGTTCCTAGATACATACGAATTACCAAACATGAATCAAGAATATATAAAAATTCTAGCCAGGCATGGTGGCACACGCCTTTAATCCCAGCACTCGGGAGGCTGAGGTAGGCAGAGCATTGTGAGTTCGAGGCCGGCTTGGGCTACAATGCAAGTGCAAGGGCAGCCTTAGCTACATAGTGCGACCCTGCCTCAAAAAAATGGGGCTGGAAGTTTGGCTCAGCGGCTTAAGCACCTGCCTAGTAGGCGTGAGGTTGTGAGTTAGATCTCCAGTGCCACAAAGAAAAAAAAAATCAAATCTAAATAACCCAATATCAGTCAAGAAAATTGAAGATTTTCTTCAACAACAAAGAAAAGTCCAGGTTCTGATGGATTTACTACTGAATTCTACAAGAAATTTAGAGACAATCTTGGGGCCGGGGATATAGCTCAGTGGCACAGCACCTGCCTGGCAGGTGTGAGACCCTGAGTTCAAGTTCCAATACAAAAAAAAAAAAGAAAAGAAAAGAAAAAAAGAAATTTAGAGAAGATCTAATGCCATTATTTCTCAAATTCCTTAGTAAAACTGAAAAGCAAGCAATACTCTCAAAGTCACTTCTAGAAGCAAGTATTACCCTGATTCCAAAACCAGAGAAAAACCCAACCAAAAAGAGAGAACTACAGGCAAATCTCTCTAATGAACATACACACAAAAATCCTCAATAAGATACTGGCAAACAGAATGAAGCAAATCATCAAGAAGATTATATACCATAACAAAGTAGGATTCACCCCAGGGATA
>RJWM01038268.1:0-16839 GCA_004363535.1 Dasyprocta punctata | reverse complement strand
CTGACACAATAAACACAAGATCTGTGAATATTACAGTGAAAAATATGTAATGTTTATGTCTTGTTTAAAACTCTGCTATGTCTCAATGTTGAGGTAATCAATATGCTTGTCCACAATTTATTAAATAGTTTGCAAATATTCATCAGATAGAATATACATATATAGAAAGACAACTAGGCATTTTGTATCATTAGTTTATTCCAGTGAAAGAAAAATTATCCCTGCCTTCATGGAGCCTTGGAAACAATTTATATTTTTTAAGATTTCTTCAATCGGAGAGAGAACAAGATGGTGGACCAGTAAGCAGCAGAGTAAACAGCCTCCCTGAGAGATACCATCCAGATGCTGGAATATAGTAACATAGGAAAGACAAGAAGGAAGGAAGTGGGTCCTCTGGACCCAGGAAGAATCTAAAGTGAGAATTGAAGCCCACAGAAAGAGTAAAAATAAACACTTAAACAAAGAAGGTGTGGCTGGCAGCATCTCTGCCCGGAACTGGATCCACTGTGTGAGAGGAGCTGCTGGAACCTGAGGATGCACAATCAAGGTGCCACAGCAGTGGTGACCCCGGAGGCCTCTGCCAAGAGAGGCAGCATTGGAGGAGAGTGGCAATGGATAGGGGGAGCAGACCTGGAGGACTGAACTGGCTGACAGTGAGTGTGCAGAGGTCTTCACCCTCCCGTGAGAGAAAGAGATTGACTGGGAGACATCTTGGAGTTGGGCTGGGGACTCCTAGCTGGGCGCAGACCCACAGAGGTAGCTCAGGCTGAGCCTTGCCCCTGCATGCATACTGGGGGCCACCTCAGAGGGTCCCTGTGGGTGACCGGCTTGGTCTGGAGACTACAACTTCACATGTGCTCCCGGGATGGTGGTAGAGAGTCCATGGGTGACCGGCCCACTGGTCCAGGTTTGTGGGTGGTGACCCCCACCCCTGCACACACTACCAGATGTTGGGAAGCCAAGGTGGGCTGGAGAAAGGCAGCAGACAGCACTGCAACAGTTCCCCCAGTCACAACTGTCAGATACCCATAATCAGCACTGGCTAGAAGAACCAGTCTCACTTCAGAGAAATTGCAGCCAATGAGAGGAGTGCCTGGGTCCCCGTTACCCATTTGCCCAGAAGAACCCAGGAATATGTCAAGACAAAGATGCAAAATGTAGTCTCTGGCCTCCAATCCAAACAGAACAAGTCTAGCAGATGCAAATGCAGAAGCAATCGGGAGTCCCACAACTGAAGTTTCTGAGGTGATGGCAACTGAAGTAAAGAAACAACTTCAAGAGGCTATAAAAGAAATTAGAACAGAAATACTAACTCAACTAAAAGAAGAAATGAAAAACATAATAAAAGAACTGCTAGGCCACTCTAAAGGAGACATAGATGAAAAAATGGAGCATAGGAAAATGAGGGAAACCTTGAATGAATGATACAAAAAAGATTTAGAATACACGAAACATTCAAAGAGATAACCAGGAAATCAAAAACTCCAGTGAAAGTTGGCAAAACCACTTGAAAAAAACTAAAGATAGACTTTCAAACCTTGAAGACAGGTTTGCACCTTGTGATTGTGAAAGGAAAGATCTCTTAAAAATAACAAGGAATCTGGAAGTAACAATAAAACGGCTGCAAGACAACCCAAACAAACATAACAAGAATAAAAGGTGTGAGTAAAAAATAGGGGTCAATACAAATGAAATTAAAAGCCTATTTACAGAAAAAATTTTAGAAAACTTCCCTAGCAAGGGAAAAGGAAGTGACTTTCAGATAAGTGAAGCATATAGAACTCCAGCTAACCATAACCAAAATAAATCTATACCCAGACATATAATAATTAAGATCCCAGAAATTCAACACAAGAACAGAATATTAAAAGCTGTGAGAGAAAAGAAACAGATCACCTATAAAGGAAAACCCATCAGAATCACAACAGACTTCTCAACACAAACCATCAGGTCAAGAAGAGCTTGGAGTGAACTATTTCAAGCCCTGAAAGAAAACAACTTCAACCCCAATTGATGTACCCTGCAAAACTATCTTTTAAAATTAGTGGCGAAACAAGATACTTCCACGACAAAGAACAACTGAAGGAATTTATGACCACCAAGCCAACCCTACAAAGAATACTGAAGGACATTTTAGAGAGAGATAAAAACGACCACAACTCCAGAAACAGTAGCAGAGGGATATCGCCGAGTGGGGCAGACAATTGAATAGAGAGGAAAAGTGGACAGCCAACTGCAGGAAAATGGCATGGCAGAGATGAGGCAGTCCATGTTGGCCTTAACCATTAACATAGATAGCCTCAATCCACCAATGGAAAGAAACACAGGCAGAGTGGATCAGGAGACAGGATCCACCAATATGCTTTATACAAGAAACACATTAAACTTGAAATGGGGTTCATAGACTAAAAGTCAAAGGAGAGAGAGCAATGCTGTATGTGACAAGGAACCAGAAAAAAGTGGGGGTAGCTTGCCCATTAGCTACATAGTGGACAAGAAAAATATGGCATTTTTATCCAATGGAAAGCTACTCATCTATAAAGAAAAATAACCTCAAGCCTCTTGTAGGTAAATGGATACAACTTAAGATCATGTTCATGGATGAAATGACCCAGAGCCACATGGGCGAGCATCATGTTATCTCCCTAGCACTTAAAAACTGAAGGAGTTAATAGGATTGAAAATACACAATACATATTGTAAAAATGAAAGGGGAGGAAGTGTCTAAAAAGGGCAGGCAGTGACCATTGTTAATCTATCATCAGGATTTGAGTCCTGTATTGTTTTCATTGAGCTGTTTAGTTTGGTCTTATTCTATTTCGGTTTGCCTAATTTTATTATATTTGATGGTATAGATAGCTACTTGAAAGATAACAAAACACATTATGGTAGCCATTATTGATATTTGATCACCTTGTTTTGAAACCCTATATTGCTTTCATTGTTTTGTTTTGAGTGATTTTATCCTATTTTGGTTTGTTTGATTGTATTACGACTGATGATATAAGCAACTGCTTAGAAGATAACATGAGGCATTATAGTAATCAGTGTTGTTTTACTATGTATTGCTTCCATTGTTTTGTTCTTCATTGGTTTTATCCTGTACTATTTTGTGCCTGATGGTATGGGCAGTTATTTTGAAGATAACAAGACATATTTAAGGGGAAAAGAGGAAAGAAGGAAGGGAAAAGGAAAAAGACATAAATTTGTATATAGGTATACATAAGATAGTTAAAATGACTATACTACTAAATGCTTTAGTTATTGAAAAAGAACAGTTAATACTCTTATGATTAGATCAATCTTACATGTCTATGTCTGTTAATCTAAACCCCTTTGAAGGTAACGATATGCAATATTACACCCACTGTCAAATTCCAATCATCTCACTTTGTAAACCTATAATGTTATTGTATTGGATTTGTTGTTGTTGTTGTTGTTGTTTGTTTGTCTCTTTTACTTTTTGTTTTTCTTTTTTGTGTCCATTTTCTCTTAAATAAAAAAAAAAGATTTCTTCAATCATGAACACCACCCACATTCACTTACAAAATCTTCTTATCTGCATCATTGCATGAATTCCATCCTTGAATGGATTATTGTGCCTAGTTTTGAGAAAAAAATGAACCTGAACTGATAAACAAAATATTTTTAAAATTTCAAAAGAGATAAGGAGAGGTCTTTTTCCATCACTAAGTAACTCTGTTAGTCTATAATGGCTGGGTGGATCCCTGTAAATAGAAGGTCCGAAGAGTCATTGTGGTACAAAAATGTTTGAGATATTTATAGATTAATAGTAAAAGAGGACACAAATACTGTAATCAAGCAGCAGAATATGCAGGAGATTATAATTTGGAATAAACTTTAACATTTAGCTTAGGAAATGAGTTATTTCCTTAAAGGAAAAAAACTTGGAGTTAGATAATAAATGTTACTAAATGATATATTTATCATTTAATTCTTATTCCTCTAAATTGTAAATGAAGAGGAATAAATGCAGACTTATGAACCAGCAGAAAAAATCAGATGGCCAAGTGAATATTACATGAATCAGAGATTTTATCCAGTATCAGACTCTACTGGTAAGTACAAAGACATAAATAATTCAGGAGCCCAGGAAAAACAAGAAAATGTCTCAGACACTGAGGATAGCTCCACCTTTTTTCTTTCATTAGCATCAGACACAGACCCGCACACTGTGTAGGGCTTTTAGGTCATTAATATAAACTATAAGTATATAGGTTCTTGGGTTTGTATTTTAGAAACAATCCTAAACAGTGACATCAGCTAAGAGCATCCTTTGTAGAAGCATTCTCTTCTTATCAAGTATCACTTCTCTTAATTACTAAGAGATTCAGTTATAATAATGCTTTAAGGGGTTTAGACAAGACCATTCATAACTTGTTTCTGTATCTAGTAGGTCCCTGGCAATTGGAAGAGAAATAGATTTTTTAAAAAAAATGTGGCTCATTTAATTTCATTTCCAGCTTAAGAATTAGAGTTTTAGTCTTTTGTCATGAAAATAGAAACCTAACTGATTAGCGTGAACCATTTTTAATGAAAAAAATGAGGCAAATTGCATAATTGATTGTGATTTAGAAGTTATTTAAATTATGCTCAACTGTCATTTACTTGCATGAAGATAAGTATTTATATTTCAGGTTTAACTCATAAAGGTTGATACTCTGAATATCTCACCATATGGGGAGAAGGCTCAAGAAGGGAGCTGCTGTCCATCACTATAGATCCAGGGAAAAGTAACTAACACATTGTTTTGTGCATGACGAGTGTAGGATTATAGCTTATTAGACTCTAGTTGTGTGGCTTCTAAGACTTTGATCTGTGTTCTGGTACAGCAGGAGTTCTGTTCACTACCTTTCAAATTCTTTTGAACTTCGTGTTTCTTTGTTTTGAAGAGACCAGATAAGACTTCCCCACAGAAGGAAACTTGTTATGTTTTGACTGGCCCCAGGCTTTTATGCCTAAACTGGATAAGTCAGGTCAGGTTTGAACTATTGGTTATCCTCATTTGCAGTGTAAGGAAATAGATAGGAGACCTCACTATAACCTTAACCCTAAACTATGCTTTATAAATCAGTTTTTTATCAAAACATGTATTATGAACTAAATTAGCAACTGCTGTTATATGAACCCATTTTAGGTATTATTTGTATTTTTCTTCTTGTAGTTTATGGAGTAATGTTTAATCAACAGAAATAGAAAGGGGGAGAGGAAGAAATGAAAACATTTTATCTCAGAGTAACTATACATTAATAATTCTACAGGAGTTATTCTCAATATATCCGTAACAAGAAATTTCTAGGGTTAATGTGAGTCTAAACACTACTCACAGAACAATGACAAATGATTTAAAAAGCATAAAATATAGTCCAAGAATGAAAAACTAAATGCATTTGTTTTTTAAATGTTTTGATGAAATAATCCTCATTTTCTATTTTAGTTATTGCTGTAGTAGATGATGATTTCATATTGTTATAGTTTCAAAATACTTTCCTCCCAAACCAAGGAGAGCACATTCATCAACCCTGACACATTGTCGAGGGAAAATAAAGAAAGTCAACTTTAGTGACGCTGTTGATATTCGAAGTGATGAACCAAAAGGTAGACAACAACAGACAGAAAAAAAGAAAGATCATCACAAAGACTCTTTCAGTTTCTGAACTCAAAGAGATTCTTTAAGAAATGACAGTTATCTTTGGAAACTATCAGGGAATAGAAAAACACCATAAAAATAAGAAGAAATTACAAGTTTCACATAAGTACAAAAGACTCAGAAAGCATCAAGAACACTTACACAGCAGGGAAAATTGTATTTATGCAATGCACCTGAAAACTTATGATTTGCATATCATTTTTGTCTAACTTATTAATCTTAATGAGTGCTTATTAAGCACTTAGTGATGAAAAACATTATTTTCAATAATAATAGAGTGCAATGTATTATTATGCAAATGTATTTGACAAGAGGTACAACTGCAAATTTTATTTCTTGCTGATTTTAATTCTGTAGTATTCTCTTAAATTTATCCTCTTTTCTATTTCAAATGTTAGTTTTTTTGTATCTATAACCAACTTATCTTCCAAAATGCCACAAAAGTAATTTTCTCAAGCTCAGGATGGCACTCATGGCCATCTATTTATTCACCCAATCTGCCTTTTTAGTTTTATTTCGCTATACACATCCCATCAATCATAACACAGCCACAGCAAAACTTCACCTCTTATCAGTGTTGTCTGTTCATTCTTCATATTTTTCAAGGCTCAAAACATCTGTCACCTTTCCCATATATTTTGTTTCTGAATATTTTCTCAATATTCATCTGTCCTTCCTGTAAGATCCTCAACACTATTCTTTCCTGAACTATAACTTTTCTCCTGCCATAGATGTAAGATCTGTATAATTATCGCCCACATACTGCATTCATGCTACTACTTCTAATTGTTGGATACAGGAATACATTCCATGTATCCCTCCTATAGAATCTAGTGAAAATTTTGTTCAGTGTCTTTTCTTTTTGTTAAATTCCATGTGAACAATTTAATTATCTATAGCCTGTTTATTATCTAAAGTAAGCATTCTCTAAGAACATTTATAGGTACTAAAATGCAACATAGTACCAGATAGTCATTCAGGAAAAACTGGAGAAAAAGGAATTCTGATTTCAATTTTGATACATACTGCATTTGTTGTTTGTTTCTCCCATGATGTCTTTTAATAGCATAATCAGTTAATCCTGAACCACTTCTTACAAGCAAATCTTTGAAATTGATCCTTGGTTTTATTCAAAAGTATAATCAGGAATTAAAGCTAATTCCAAAACAAACAAAAATTACTATATATGTAAATTACAACTCAATCAAATGGTGATAATATGCAGAAATATGCAAAAATATATTGTTTCATGTTGTGTATATAAAGACAGCTGGTGTTCGTAATTCAGAAAAATATAAAGGTATTTGATAAAACTCTTCTATGTTGCTATGTACATGAGATACTACAGAGGATCCAACTTTTATCCTTTGATAACAGAAGGACCAAATTCAGCCTCTTCAAAAGAGTTTTTGAATAGATAAGAAAGATTCAAGTGAACTTAATTATCAATGAGAAGAGAATATTATGTTGAAACATGGTCTGTTTCAAGGAAGATGAATATATTCTATGTGTATTCATTCTGTTTCCAATGTTTTGTGAGCATCTGAATATATGAAGAGAAAAGCTAATAGCAAGTCTAGAAGATCTTCCATTATCTTACAACTGAGAACACTTAAAGGTCATGATGATAATTAATACAAAACACTAATTCTTCTGACTCTGATATTAATGCATGTTTTATATTCCACAAACACTAAATTTTATTACATTTCCCACAAGTATTGTGTACCCTTGGCAAACAATAAATATTTGTCTATTAAATTTTCTATGGTTTTGTGTTTTCTTATATTCATTTGTTTGCCATAGCCAATCACTTATTCACTGAAAAAATATTTCTAAGAATAATTTTTGTGGTTCTAATACATGCAGATTTGTGCTTGTTCAACAGCACATATACTAATATATGCAAATTTGTAAGTCAAACCCTTATCTATCACTTTCTTGCCTTCAAGAAAAGGCACTTTTGAAGAAAAGTGAGGAGTAAATATTGTTTAGAACAACAAATGCCATTGAGAAACATAGAGAATGGAAAATAGTTAATGGCTAGTCATTGATAAACTCATTTACTGAGGCATAGAACAGGGAATTGTGGATGCAACTATAAGATCAAGAGAAACTGAGCTGTGCTGTAATGGAAATAGATGGCTCCTGGGTGTAGAAGATTGATAACCTGAAATATAAAAGAAAGAAAAACACATAATGATGGACAGCCTTACAACTCACAAATGGCATACAGAGTGTTGTTCTAAGACAATATGTCAATTTAATCACAGATTGTGATAGCCCTCAACATCACTAGGGTTTTGAAGTGAAATTTGGGAAGTTCTGAATATTTTCCCACAAGAAAAGCCACCTGTCTGAGTTCATGTTCATTTTCCATTTGTAAGAGTACAAATTATTTTATGAGACACGAGCAGATGTTCATGCATCAAGGAAAAAATGTGTTCCACTAGAAGAAAGCTTTTAGAATTCTCATATAATGGTCTCCTAGAATAACCGAATCCGTTTATAATTTCACAGGCTCAGTTCTTTATAACAATAAGAATTCTGTGGAAATTTCAGCACACAACCACATATGGAGGAATCGTATTACTGGGTGGAATGGTGTTCCAGAAAAAGCTGTATGCAAGTCCTTTAATCCCAGTCCCTGTGAATGTGAATATGACTTTTTTTCAGAAATAAAGTCATTAAAGATGAATTACATTAGGATGCCCAAATCAGATCATTCTGGGTTTAGGGTTAGGCCTCAATAAAATTGCCTGTGTCTTTAAAAGAGACAGAAGTGTGAGAGTTATGACATTGAGACACACATGGAAAAGTGATGTGAAAATATAGACAGGAACTGGAATTACACAATTCTATTCCAAGGATTTGCAAGGACTGCTGGAAGTCACCAGAAGCCAGGAGAGAGTTAAGGAATAGCTTTTCCTCAGAGGATCCAGTAGGAACAGATCCATGATTTTGGACTTTTTGCCCTTATATTTGTGAGAGAATAAACTTCTGATGTTTTTAGCCCAGATCATGGTAATTTGTTTTAGAACATCTAAAACTGAGACTACTGTATCATATAATCTCATTTCTGTATAACTACAGGTGATGTGGGAAGAAAAACTTCAACTCTTTAGAATATTTATGCACATTAAATTCAGAGTAAGAATGTGTTCTACTTTTGAAAAGTTTTAGTTTTATTAGAACACGACAGGAGTGCATCTTGGTAATCATTCCAATTGCCACAATTCATATCATGGTATAAAATAATGTGCTAGCCTCACAAAAACCTACATACTGTAAATTAATATGTTTTGGGTTTATTTATTTTTTGTTGCTTTTTTTCTCTTTTAAAAAATAGGTGAATAAAGGTACTCTTTCACCACAAATACAGACTCGTAGAAAGCTCTGGTTTGAATGTGTTCCCTCTAAAATTAATGCTGAAATGTAGTTACCAAGACAATATTGTTAAGAACTGGGGTATTCAGAAGGTGATTAGACTTATCAGTGCTGCAGTATCATGAATGGAATTAGAGCTTTAATTACAAGGCTTGAGGGATAGAATTAATCTTTTCTTGTCCTTTGCCATATCTATCATGTGTCCTCTGTCCTTTCTCTCATGTGAGGTATGGATTTCAGTGAACCATTTTAGAGTATATGGGACCAAGATTTTGCCAGACACTGAGTTTTGCCGGGACCTTGACCTTGGATATACCAGCCTCTAGAACTATGAAAAGTAATTTTCTATTGTTTATGACTTACCCATCTGTCATCTTTTTTTCTTTCATTTACAAATGGATTAAGTCAGAATAAGCAGGCAAGAAAGTCTACACCTATTGAATTAAGTATAGAAATTATCTGATATTTTGGAAGAGATCAAAAGAGCATGATAATTTCCACTTGCTTTTGTGACTATTTCAGAAAAGTGAATGACTACCACAGCTTTAGTCACTTTCTCATCACTACAACAAAATATCCAACAGCTACAACTTAAAAGAGAAGACATTTATTTTGGCTGAAAGTTTCAATGAATTCAGTCCATGATTATCTGAGTTCAAGTCATAAATGTCATTGTGGAAGAGTCTGGTAGAGGAAAGCTTGAAAATTCATGAGGGTCTGAGGCAGAGACAAAAGAGAGGAACCGGCAACAAAAATATAAACTTCTAGAGCAGATGCCCAATGACTCAGCCTCTTCTGAGTATGTCCCACCTCTAATTGCAATTCAACATCTCCATGATACAGTTATTTTTCAAAAGCCCAAACTCTGAATACAGCACTTTAAGAGAATATATTGTATCTAAATTATAACACTCTCCCCTGCTCGGCAAGTGCAAGGTTGTGAGTTCGATCCCCGGTACCAAAAATAAATAAATAAATACAAATAAGTATAAATAAATTATAACATTCTGTTTTGGCACTTAAAAGGCTCATGTCCATCTCACTAAGCAAAACTCCTTTAGTCTATTTCTAAAAACTGCCAAATTCTTAACAGTTTCTTCACTCCTAATAACTTCAAGTTCAAAGCATAATGTGATACACATTGCAAACACTTAACTGTGAGCTCCTATATAAATTTTTAAAAAGTTAAGTACTTATGAAATACAATGGAATAGGGTAAGTCTTCCCATTACATAGGGAAGGAATAGGAGGATATAAATCAATAGAACCAAAACAAGACCAAAGGTAGCAGGAAAAACATTAAATCCTATAGCTCCATGCCCAGCACCCTGGGCATGGTATGATGAGATGAGAACTCCAAAAACTCAGTCATCTCTGTCTATATGACCTTGCTGATTGTAGCCCGCATGGCATGTCCCTTGAGCTGGGTCCATTCACTGCCTGCAGTTTACCTTAGCAGTTGCTCCAGATTCCTGAAAACTCCTAAATCATGTGGTCTCCACTGATCAGGATGATTTCAATCTTACAGATACACACACTGCCCTGTTAGGAATGCAATACCTGACTTTCCAGTCCTTCCCTTGAAGTCCAGTGGAAACCACTGTAACTACACAACTTTTTCATTCTGCACACCTGGAAAACCAGCACCTCATACACAATACCAAGATCTAATTCTTGGGAGCAATAGGTTGGCCCCCTTGAACCCAGGCTGCAGCTAATTCTGAGTGCCTGGATAGTTTAACAGGGTGAAATGAATTACAGGTTCCAGGGACTTTCTTCTCAACTTGAAGTCTTTCACATGAATTAAACTTTTTACATCCTTGAGCTTAAGATGAGTAGAGTCTGGCCATTTCTAGTGATGCCTTCAAGCCATATTTTCTAGTGTCCTGACTTCAAGTACTTGGCTTTTTTTAAATGCTAATCCTTTCAGCAACCAAGTTCTTCTTGACCCCAAATTTGCAGTTGCTTCTTTTCTGGTTACCTGCAAAGTTTTTCAAATTATTCATCTCTGATTTCTTGTGCTTATTGTAAATCTGGTTTAAACAGCCACTAGTATCCATGATTTGAAATTTCCTCGGCTAGGGTAATTAGTCCACCATCTTTAATCTTGGTCTCATGTAAAATCTCAGAATATGGGCAAAATGCACAATTTCTTCCACAATGTACTACACATAGCTTCTATTTCAACTGACATTGGAGTCCTTGTTGCCAGCTAAAATCTCCTGCTATGGTTTACATGTAAATATCTCCCTAAGCTTCAAGTGTGACTTCTGGAAGGTAATTGAACTAAAGCGTCATTGTAATTGACCTGCCCTTAGGAGTTGAAGCTTAGTGAGTAGAAGTAGGTCACTCTGGACATGTCTCAAAAAATGACTCCATGATTCCTCTTTTGACCCTTTCTGCATCCTGGCCACCATACCATGAGTTGCTTTCCTCTACTCAGACCTTCACCATGTCTTTCAGCTTTAGAGCCAACCGACTATGCACTGAAGATGAGCTAAAATGAACATTTCCTCCTTTAAATTGCAGGAGTTGTGCATTATATCACAACAAAGTGACAAAGAGAAGTGACTAATACATGTCTTTTTCTTGGCCTTTACTGTCAATATTCTTAACAGCATTCTGGTCTTTAGAGGAATGACCAGAATCTTCTATCATCCTCTGTTTAAAGCTTCTCTAGGCTACATCTTTAAACATTTCTGAATTTCTCCCATCAAGCAATTCCAAAGGGTTCTGAACAACAGTATCAGGTACGATCACATGCATAACCTCAATCTCAGTACCAAAATTTGTATGTCACTTTCTCATTTCTGGAACAAAACACCCCAGAACAACAATTTAAAAGGTAAAGAAGTTTGTTTGGTTCTCAGTTTTAGTGGGTTCATTCTATTCATTGTCCAATAGCTCCAAAGGATAAATGATACAGTGGAAGGACCTGGTAAAGGAAATTTGTTTGTGTCATGAGAATGAAGGGAGGGTCCAGGGACATGAATATACCCTTCCCAGACACATCCCCGGTGACCTACCACTTCTGAGCAGTACCCACATCTTTTTTTTTAAGAGGAAAAAAAGACACATATAAGAAAGACAAAAAGCAAAAGAGACAAACAAACAACAACAGCAAATCCACAACAGTAACATTATAGTTTACAAAACAAGATGATAGGAACTTGGCAATGGTTGCAATATTGTGTATCATTACCTTCAACACAGTTGTTTACATTAACAGGTATAGACATGCAAAATTGGTCTAATCATGTATTAACCAATCTTTCTCAATAACTAATACATTCAGCAGTATAATCATTTTAGTTATTGTACATAAACATATATACAGATTTGTCTTTTTCCTTTTCCCTCTTCTTCCCTCCTTTTCCCTTTCCCAATTACTTTTGCTCTTTGCACAGTTTTTTACCCTTACACAGTATTTATTGTAGATTTTGGATCATATATACGTTTTCAGTTTCTTACACTAGGGAGACAATATGATATTTACACATGTGGGTTTGATTTTTCTCATTTACGAGTATGGTCTCAAGTCGTGTCCATTTACTTATAAAAGTCTCAATGTAATCTTTCTTAGTACCTGAGTAGTACTCTATTGTACAAGAATACCATATCTTTTTTAACCATTCCTGGATTGATGGGCACTTAAGTTGTTTCCAAGATCTGGCTGTTACACACTGGGTTGCTATAAACATGGATGCACAAATATCACTGTAGTATGATGTTTTCAATTCTTCTGGGAACAGTACCCACATCTTAACACTGCATGAAGTACCCCCAAGACCCAGCACTTCCAGGTATGAGGCTTTCAGGGGATATTTTATATTTTAACCATGAAAACCAAAAAGCAAAAGAGATGGCTAAACCTGTAATATCTTAACCAACCCTTTTGACTCATGGATCTCTAAATTTAATGATAAAGAGAACAACACAAATTCATATCATAATTACTCCTTTGAATACTGTCAGAGACTTCTAAACTGTAAGAAAGGGTATTTGTCAAGGTCTATCAAGAAAACATGGGACAAACAAATATATTTTAATATAGGACAGATGTGGTTAAGATTAAGCAAATAAGCAAAAGATGGTTAGATGCTTATTTACAACCTCCAACAATAAACAGCAGCTACTTTTAAGACTGAAGATTCCAGAATAAGTGTGAAAGCTAGAATCAAGAAGAAACTGCTGATGGGTAGGAGGCTAGATATGGAAGATGAAGAGCCAGAACAGACTGGAAAAGACAAGATTTACTCTGTTTTCTCCTTATTATCATCTGGTCTCTGCAAGAGCTTCTTAGATTTTCAGTTCTCAGAACGGAGCTTTTCTGGGATTAAAATTACCGAACAGAAAGAAATTCAGAGAAGGCTAAAAAAATGGATCCGAGGAGTGAAACAGGATTGCTAGCTCATTTTTTGTCTTTTTTTTTTTTTTTAATGAGGAATGAGTAGAGGTTTATTTCACTAATACAGTGCTACCTCGGTTCATGAACTTACTTTGTTCTGCTCTTTTGGGGAAGATGGCCACCTTTGTCTTTGTATTGGGAAGATGGCCACAGTTGTGTTTGTTATCCAACATGAAGTTTGTGATTGAAGCAAAATTTGTCAAATGCTTTTGTTTGAGGACTGAATTTTTTGTGAACAGAAACTTTCATGAACTGAAGTATTATTGTGCAGGTTTGCAGTACATAAACTTTACATTCACCTTGGGGAGATAGGGGTACATAGCTTGTTTCATTTTTCTGACATCCTCTACCTCCCTCTCTCCCTCCATTTCTAAATCCCTGTTCTCCATTTTCATTCCTATTATTGTTATTATTAGCTCATGTTTATGATATATAATGCTTGCATTAGTTGTGGATATTTGGTACCTATATGTGGCACATCTGATGTTTCTTTTAATGCAACAGGAAAAATGTGTTTGACTCAGAAATAATGTTTATCATTTTAATTACTTCTTTTTAGGAAACATATAAATAAAGAATTGGAAGATGGCAGGTGAAAGTACATTTTAGCTATTAATATAAATAAAATACAATTTTCACAAACGCCATTTCTATTCTGCAGTTTGTTCATCAGGCAGCCCACCTTTATTATTTTGTTTCTTTTCTTTAGTAAATAATTTACTACCTTGGTGATTACTATTGGTATTTTAAAACTCATGTTTTTTCCTAATGGAAAACTTCATCAATAGCTTCCTTACCTCGCCACTAAACACTCTCTAGCTTCATGCTCTCATAAACTACTATACGCACCTTCCAAAAATTTCTCATATTATATATTTTTCCTGTATTTACTTCTGGCTGCTCACTCACTTGAGTACTTCTTGTGTGAAGATGCTTTTGCTTTACTCATCTATGCCACTCCTTTGCCTAGAATATTTATAGTACATGATGATAATTCAAAATGGGACCCACTCATCCAAACAACAATTAGTTATTCAAATTCTAAAGTGATGGCATAATCAGTGGGAAGATATTTTTTAAAAATCAAGATTCTTTACTCTTTGCAGAATCTAAGTTTAGTTTTCTGGCCCACAAGGATCTAGACCCATAATTTTAAATGAGCACCATTCTCTTACAAATTTATAGTTCAGTGGTTTAAATTTCCTTTTTAGAAGATTTTATGTAAACAATTATAACTGAAAAAATCATACAACATACTAAGTGTGGGTATTATAAAGTATCTGAAAAGAATGCTAAATCCTCTACTTATGAATACTTAATTAATTATAAACCATCTGCTAAACTTAAAAAACAAGCAATGTTTCACTTCTGCACATGATGCTATGTAATAATGGACTTGCCACTTAGTAATTAGTTTATGCATAGTAGTAACTGGCTCAGTATAATCGACCATAGATTATTTTCTTGGAAGTAATAGTATTTGTCCTATAAATAATGCAGTGTTAAAGGGGAAGTAGATAAAAGGCCATTGAGTTCAAAGTCTTTCTTATAAATACTGGACTACAAATAAAAAACTAAGACAACTTAATGATTTGCTTCTTGTGTACAGTCAATGGTTAAACAGAGCAGGAAATGGCATACATAGATTCCCATGTTTGTACCAATCCCCTCACATACAACATATTATTTAATTTAATGTATCTTAATCAGCATTTTTAGAGGTTACATAATTAGATGTGTGAAAATATATGTGTTTTAAATTTCATAAGACTGATATTGGCCTTAACCACTTGTTTTACATGGTATCTCAAATCCAGTTATATCAAATGCAACAAATATTGTTCCCAATATGTAAAAGGTTTTAGCTGAACAGGATAATAACAGTTTTAAATCTCTGCAAAAATTCTATTTAGTTGATCTCAGAATATTAATTTTAAGTAGTGTAGTCGTTTATCCCTTTCTTGGCTTCTCTCATTTAAACTCCTAAAGTAGAACTCATTTGTCGATTGCTTTTTCTGTCTCCTCTCTTTTTTCTTCCCTCCCTTTCCTTTCTTCTTTCTTCCCTCCACAAATATTTATGATTCACCTAAGTTCAAGTGATTTTTCCAGAATTCCACATAATAAAAGAAAAGAAAAATACACATAGTTTTATATATTAATTAACCATATTTATGACAATTGCAATAAAAGAATGTATAATGCTACAAAATACATAAAAGAGACCAAGAGACTTTATTATAGAAAGTGATATTAAAGGGTTGGAAATCTACCATAGTGGTGGAACCCTTGCCTATTATGCTTAAGCTCCTAGGTTCAGTTTCCAGCAACATAAAAGAGAAAAAAAGTGAAATTAAGGAGAAATCTGAAATGTGTATATAAGGTGAGAGAAAGGAATGAGGGTTGGAGAGTGTTTAACACTGTTGGGACAGTCTGAAAAAGTATACTTTTTGACGATAACTTGACTGAAGATGAAATGAGGCAGTAATGGTCAGAATTTTCATAACTTTAGGTAAACTTGTTCCAGTATGAGGTTAAAGGAAAAGCTGCCTTACCAGACACTTGCTAAAATGCCAATTACTGAGATCCACTCATGACCACTTAACTGGGAATATCTGGAAATTGAATCCAGCTACCTCTTTTCTAGCAAGTATCCTAGTTCTTATAGACTCTATTAGTATTCAAAGATTCACTGAATTAGACTAATTTGATTTCCAGCCCTTATCACACTTTAATAATGGCCTTACAATGTCCAACTCTATGACCACATTTAATCTTGGAAATATTTAATCTTTCTTTTTATTCTTTTGTTCTGCTTTTCCTCAAAAGCAATAATAAAATATTGTATCTATGGAGTATGGAAAGAGTTCTCTTTCTTTTAACTGCTATCTGATTTTCTGCTCATGAACTATCAAAAGACTAGTAGGACCTTGCATTGCTCTCGTGGTGTACATCAGTCATGGTGGCCCAGAGGGGTTAATTGCCTTTCTGGGAATCACAGTTTGCCCAAAGTAGTGCAAAGGTCTCCTGGCTCCTATGCTTGCACTTTTGCCCTCTATGTCTCCTACATCCTTTTATCTCATCTGGGGGTCATTAGTATTTGTTCTCTTCCCCAAGTGGCACTTTTCACATGAATAAAATCTATACTCAAAGAAAAAAGAAAACAATAGGAAATGCTAAATGCTGAACTTTTCACAGGTGATGTTTTCAGAAATTGATGTCAAGAATAAAATAGCTGTTGGCAGTTACAACTATTTGGATGTCATTTTACAAAACAATTGCCTATGAGGTCTTCATGGATTAAAGGTTTCACATGAATTGGGAAAAGCTGACTGACTGCTCTCTCTTCTAACCTCCCCTAACTAGCATTTTTATA
>RJWM01038267.1:0-16852 GCA_004363535.1 Dasyprocta punctata | reverse complement strand
CTAAATGTTGCAAAGGACACTTGGAGTTGGACGAGAGAAGATCTAGTGCAGCAAGCCCTTACCAATGGACAGTATTGTCTTTTGGGGCCGTGACAACACACAGAACACTATGGGGAACCCAGTGGTTCCCAGAGACTGATGAGAAAACCTGAAGAGGTTGGAAGAGATACAATCTTCTCTCACATGGTTTAGCACAAAAGCACATGATTATGCTTTTTCCATTGCACTCATTTAACCTCCTATAGCTCTGAAGGATATTGCTGCTGTAGGTGACTTGAGCCTCCCTATAAAATCACTAAGGAAATAAATCACGTGGCAATATACGGTTTTAAAATGTGCTGTATGAGCCAGCTGTGGTGGTGAACACCTGTAATCCCAGCACTCAGGAGGCTGAGGCAGGACAATGGCTGGGAGTTCAAGGGCTGCCTGGGCTACGAAGTGAGTTCAAGGCTAGCTTGAACAGCATAGTGAAATCTAATCTCAAAAATAAAATAAGGGCTGGCAATATAGCTCAGTGGTAAAGCACCTACCTGACAAGTACAAGTTTGTGAGTTTGATCCCTGGTACCGAATAAAATAAAATAAAACAAAATGAAATAAAGTAAAATAAAATACTGTATATGACTTATTCAAAGCAAATAGAATCAGATAGACAAGGAAATATGTGGGTACCCTTTGACTGAAAAGTCTTGGCTTGAAATCAAAATTCAAAAAACCTCAAAAGCCAGACATGGTGGCACATGCCTGTAATTCCATTTGGGAGGCTAGGGAAGGGGGATTCACAAGTTCGAGGCCAGCCTGGACTACACAGTGAATTCAAGACCGACTTTAACTACATACCAAGACCATGTCTCAAAAAACAAACAAACAAACAAAAAAAACTCTATACGCGTGCACAAGAAATAGAAAAGATGCTGAGCAAGAATCATTTCCCAGTCTGTTTACATATAATCCCAGCCCATCTCTCCATGGTAAATATTGAACTTGAAATTTTTGGAGTATTAGATTTTATAAGTTAATAAATGTAAGAAGTTAATGTGAAACATTTATGAACATATAAAGCAGGGCCTGAAATAATGCATCTTATGTAATTTTTTATATAACTAAGTTTAGGGGTATATTTTAGATATCATTTAGATGATCTGATTCATCACAGAGAATTTGTACCTGATCATGATATATTTGGATTTCTCTGTTTTTCCCAATTCCCTCACCCTCATTCAACTCATCTTCTCCCTATTTGCAAAGCTTTGTTTCCATTTTATCCATTTTTATCCTTTTTTTCCTTTTCCCTTCCTTCTTTCACCCTTCCCCCACCCTAGTTCTTCTTATATAATTAAACAGGAACTAAGAAAGGAAAAATGGAAAATGATCAGACACTGAGCAGAAAATGAAGCTAGGAGTTTCTGAATCATCAAAGCCTGAAGAAAAGACATAATGTGCAACTTTCAGCCTACTTCAAGGTATGAACCTGGTGATGTAGGTAACTCCAGCAAGACAAGCCTCACAGTACATAGCTGCCTCCCAAGAGCTCTAGAGTGACACTGTCTTCATGCACTGGGTGCCTCATTCTAACAGGTCTACCATATGGAAGTTTCCAATATACTCACCCCCACATTTTTCCATACTTTTGATTGCACTCTAAGTCAAATTTCCAAGTACCCTGGGAAGAGAAAAATATGTAAGTCTATTATGGTTCTAAATCTCTAATTGGGTCACAAATGACTAGAATCCCATGATCCCAGATTTATTATCTCTCAGTGGCAGATACAGGGATGCTCTTATTCAGAAATGTCCAAAGAAAAAGGAAGGAAAATAGAGGAGATATCTGAAATGAGGAATTAAAATCACTCTTGAAATTTTTTGTTGTGTTGCACATGTCAAAAGAATTCTCTTTCTTGATGAATGCTAAATAACTTCATGCCTACGTGAGTTGTTTTTGCTTGTGCATGTGTTGTATCTAAATTCCTACCAACAGCTGAACTAGTCCCTCCCAGACATATGAAAAAATCAGGAGCAGAGGATATTGCTCAGCAGCACAAATACCTGGCTGGAAAGTGCAAGGACCTGAGTTCAATTCCACTGCAGAGGGAGAGAGGAAGAGAGAGGCGGGGGGAATCAAAGATGAGCAAAAAAAAAAATTGTCTGAAAAGAATGCAGATACTTTTGGTCCAGCATGTTTTTCATTTTACCTTATGAGCTATATCTAGAATTCGGGTAGAATTAGGAAGGCAAAGACACCAGTGACCTCTTTAGTCTAGTAGATGTACATAATTTTCAGGAATTTGGTTGAGAGAGAAGTTATCAAATGAGGAATGATGAGGACTGATATTCCAGTGTCCCATTCCACATAGATACACAACGAGATGCCACCTCTTCCATAGGACATAGTAAGTTCAATGCTTGCTCTCAGTTTTCAATTCTGAAACTTGAAATCAAATCTTCATACTGTTTCACCTGTAGATTCTAACTATGCCAAAAAAAAGTTTATAGAAATGTCAATCTGAAGAAAAATCTAAAAAGTTGATTGGTGGAAGTTTCAGAGGAAATTGCTGTTCTTTCAGAGGGACAAAAACTATATAGAATTCTTTTTTTTTCAAATATTAAATGTAACTGTACCTTCCTGGATCTGCATTGGGCAAAAAACAAAATTTCCCTTTGATGCTGACAAAATCTGAATGGAATGCTTTGTCCTGAGGATCAAGTGCTAAGGTGCCAGAGATCTGGGGGTGTGTGACTGAGGCTCCAAAGAGTTGACAGCAGAGCCCCAGGAAAACTCTGATCTTCTCTTGGGGGATACACACTGTTTCTGAAAGCCTGACTTCACAGAACTTTCTCCCAAGGTGGAGCACGTTTATTAAAGAAATTAAGCTGGTCTTTGCAACCAGAAGATGTAAAGAGGAAAAAGATTCTCTAACAACATTCACCTTCCGGTACGCCAAAATAGTTCCGAAAAAAGGCAGAGGATTTGGCCGAGGAATTCCCAGCTTCTTAAAGAATCCATGTGTAGAGGACCCATATTTATAAATCAAACAAGAAAGTAGTCATATTACGAAGTTTATAATTTTATACATATGGGTCAGGCCAGCCCCTGAATCAAGAATTGGAAGCATCAAACCGGAGTGGCAGCATGTAGTCAATAAATGACAACAAAACTCAAACAACAGTAATTCCATTTACTTATCACCTGTCCTTTCTTTACTTAGAGACATATATCAAGTAACAATAATTAGCTAAAAGTAGCTAAAGTCTTCATGCTCCCAATCCTAGAGAGAATACTTGATAAACATCTCCCAACTTGTGTGGTCATGAGTGATTCAAGCCAGACTTCTTCTGTGGCATTTTATTTTATTATGTCAATATTGGAAATTGACTTTTCCTTGGAGTGGGGATTTTCAATTGAGGTAGAAGGGAGGCACATGACTTTTTTCCTCTTCCAATAATATGATTTTCCATAACTCCATCCACTCAATCAATCAAACTCAGGCATGGCCTATGGCAGTAGTGGTGGATCTATGGTACATGTGTTATTAGTTTTTCTTTAAAAACAAACTCAGTATTCAGGTTTAATTGTAGTGTTGGAATTTTGTAATAAATAAGGGGATCTGGGAATGCAGTTTGAGTATTTCTCTCTAAAAACTTCACATCACTGGCCTATGGTAACAACGTTATTATATGGGGTTTTTTTCCTTTTTTTAAGTCATATCTCTGTTTTCCAATAAGGTACTTCTGAAACCAGACCTATATTTCCTATTTGCACACAATCATGATTTGCTACTCTTTATAAAGCTGAAATTGAGATTCTCATCAAATATGAATTGAGGGATGTACTCTTATCCACACTTAGAAATAACTTTTCTCTCCAGCTGTTCCAAGAGGCCAGGTATTCCTTCACTTAGGAATCCCTGCACTGAGAGGTTTTTATTATTATTATTATTTGTTTATTTATTTATTTTGTGGCACCGGGGATCGAGCTCACAACTTCACGCCTGCCAGACAGGCGCTAAAGCCATTGAACCAAACTCCCGGTTCTAGTTTCTTGAGGCAGGGTCGCATATGTAGCTCAGGCCAGCCTTGCACTCGTGTTGTAGCCCAAGCTGGCCTCGAGCTCACAATGCTCCTCCTACCTCAGCCTCCTGAGTGCTGGGATTACAGGCGTGCGCCACCACACCCGGCAACTGAGAGGTTTTGACTCATCCTCCTGGACTAGAAATTAGAGGCAAAATATTTAAAACCCAAGGTAGTTTTGCAGACTTGTTTTTTCAGTCATAGTAGATTTCATATTAGGGAGAAAAAAAATCTCTACACTGATGTTAAACTCCCAATGACTTGAAGGAAAAGGAGAGGGGAAAGAATGCAATTTCAAGATTTCTACGATTTCTTCTCAACCCTAAAATTTGTCATTGAGAAATAAGTAGTACTTCACTTTTTAAGATGGAGGAATTGAGTTTTAGGAACATAGAGAGATCATCTCAGAAAACAGTACAGAGGAGTCTGAGCACCCATGAACTCTGGGTTACGTTTCATGCATTGTGTAAATGATATTAGTAAGGATAAGAAGAAAGGAATAGGAATAACCCAAGTTTACATGGAACAATACTTCCACATACTTCTTGGGGAACACAGACACAGGAAAACAAAGATAACTGCACAAGGCCACAAGCCATCCTCTTCTGCCCACAGAATTCCTATTGATTTGCAGACTGCGGGTTGAGAGAACAAAGCCTCACCAAAAAGCAAGCCTTCCTTGTGAACCAGCACCATGTGAAGGCCACCACCAGAGTAAGAACAGCCAGACCCAAGCCCCTACCAACACATGGGCTGGCAAACAAGAAGAGCCAACCCCCCACCACAACCCTGTAAGCAACCAGCTGATCCAGAGAAACTGCAATGACAGCTATTGAGGTGAAATGCAATTTGATGCTTGGGATGTTCTGGTATTTCATTGAACTTGCAGGTATAGGGCCAGTGGTCTGATTATCTGTTCAGAGGATGGCAGTACACAGTCTGTCATCTAGAGGGGAATCACCTTCTGAGGGCAGTAGCAATTTTTAATTCTCAATTGTCTTGTTTTGATGTCCTGAATTGTTTTCATTGTTTTGTTGGGTTGGAGCTTGTTCAGTTTTGTTTTGTTTGATTTTCCTGTATCCAATGGCAAGAGTAGCTCTTTCAAAGATAGCAAGAAATATTATGGTAGCAAATTTGGATTTACTATTGTCTTGCTTTGAAGTCCTTCATTGCATTCATTGTTTTGCTCTTATTGGTTTTATACTGTTCTGTTCTATTTGACTGTCATTATGTCTGAGGGTATCTGCAGTTATTTTGAGGACAGCAAGAGGCATTATGGTACCTATTATTGATTTTGTATTGTTTTAAAGTCCCGTGTCACTTACACTGCTTTGTTTAGATTCGTCTTATTGTTTTATTTTCCTTGGTTTTATCCTCTTTAAAATAAAAGAAACAGAATTCCTAGAGTTTGGAAAGGGAATGAAGTTTCCACTGCATATGGTGGCCAGTTGTTTATAATCTGAATCTGCTGAATTCTGGTTCATTAATTTCAATGTTAGAGTCAATAAATTCATTTCCAAGAACAGTTCACATAAACAACTCTCCTAGCCACAAGAATAGAGGCTTGGGAAGAGACTGCTCAAGAAATCTGATTAATTTAAATAAGATCTTCTTCAGGGATTGTATAACTTCCCCTCCATTCTCTTCTGATTTTTTTCATACAGAGATGGGACAACGAAGTCTGGTCAGTACAACAAATACAAGCTTACAGAGGAGAGGAGGCAGAGAGGTACTCACAGATAAAAGAGCATCAGGCTGAAAGCCAGGAAAACCCAGGTTTCCAAGGAGAAGTTTGGAATCAGGTTCATCATCAATTCCCTTCTGCAATTCTCTCCTCTTGAGTTTTGCATGGTGCTGCTAACAGAGCCCCGCTTGGGTGCTCAGCTGAGATTCAGTGAAAACATCCTGGAATACTTATGTGTTGGAAAAGGAGTTGGGGCCCTGGCCACAGCCAGTCGAAAGGTGCCACTTGTGCATCATCAGGAACTGGAGGAGAAAGGTGACCTCTTCAGGTTGGCACTTGTCAAAGAGTGATGTACAACATGATTTTGTGCTCCACTGAGTTCATATGATATAGAAAATCAATTTAAAAAAACCGAGACAGCTTTATCATAAACTCAAGGATTATTTAATCTCATCAGAAACTCAGTGAAGCCATTGGCATTAAATTTCCTCTGATTCCACTTGTCTTCTTGGCTGTCTTATTCCCCAAATACCTGAAATTCATCAAAAAAGCCACATTTCTAGATATTAAAAATGCAATTCTGTTTGTCTAGAATTTCCCTGAACTCATAGAGAATTCCTAGTCATCCTTTGAATCCCACCTGGAGAAAAAAAAGTACAGTCATTCCTAGCAAGTCAATTTCAAAAAATAAAATCACTTCCTTTTCTAGGCAACTTATAGACTTCACACCCTGATATTGTTTTCTCTGATCTTTACACTACAGTAAGTTTCCATGCATGTTTTCTTTTTGGGAAAGGAAAACTTTTAAAGGAATAGCCTGGATATTATTCACCACAGTTTTTCTACTACCGAAGAGAACACTTGGCACAGCATAGGGATCCAGTCAGGTTGGGTGAATTGACTCAGATGTTCAACTTCTGTGTGTCCTTTCCTCTGAGTTATTTGAGACAATTCCAGCTTCTTAGATCATCCAGCGGAACCTTCCAGGTCATGGCCACCATCAATACAAGTTCAGGTTGATCTGGAAGATTCTACTGCCAGGGCCATGGATATAGCTTAGCAGCACAGTGCTTCCCAGCAAGTGCAAGGTCCTGAGTTTGATTCCTAACACCAGAGGGAAAAAATATTCTATTGACAACAAAGCCCCTGTGGGGAAACACAGCATGGATGAGATAGCACTGGTGGTTGCTTTGAGTACTATCAATTCTTGCTGCTTTGGTGACAGCCCTAAGAAGGAGTTCATCATAGATAGTAAGATAGATTCATAACAAAGAATAGCCTCATCTCTCTGGAACACTGCATGCATGAGAACAAGGAAGATGAAAGGAGAGAAGACAAGAATAACAGGTTGCATGGCCAATGACTTGATGACTATTACTACAGGCAACACACACAGTGGCCAAGACTCTAGAAAGATAATTTCAGGATTTTCTTTGTGACAGTAGGAGTCAGTGCATACAGATACAAGCTGTTGTATTATGCTTTGTTTGGTTTTGCTTTTGAAACTCATCTGTCTGTCTCCCGTAAACTCCCACCAAATTCCTGATGGGAAACACCTACAATAGAATGCTTTAAAGTCACACAAGCTCAGTATTATAACTCTGAACCATATTCTGTGTACCCTTAACCTGTCAAATCAAGGAACATATAACAAAGAACCCTGAAATTTCTTAAAAGTCACCATAAATAGGTGTGTCTCTACTCATGCCTTTTTCTTGATCCTTTGTTACTATTTGCCTTCTGGGAAACTGACAGGGTATCCAAAGCTTGTAGTTATGCAAGTCATGTAACCTGTCCATCTGCATTTGGAAAATAATTATACACAGCTGACTTTGAGCTCTTTTGAGTCCATATTGTATGGAAAACCAATAAACAATTCAACACTATTATCTATTAACTCAAAAGTTGCTAACAGCCACTTGCCAGCTTTCTATATTTCTGGTTTATACATCTCTAGGTCTGCTACGCATTGGCCTAACATCTCAATAGTTACATATTAATTCAAATACATTATTTCACAATCTCATCAATATCTTTTCTTTACACAGGAGATTGTTGTCCATAATAGTTTGTCAACTTTAAGTGAAGGCTTCTTCTAGGAGTTCCATGATAAAATTCATAGCTATCCCTACAAAGGGTAATAAACAAATACATGTATTTATCCATGCATTAGTTCATGACCAAGGAAGTTAATGTCATCTACAAGTACTGTGCCAGTAATAGGTCTCCTAGCACACAGTCTACTTGCTCCAATATTTGCCTCAGATAAAGCGAGAGGGACATAAATGGGCTCATAGGGAAATGTACCAGTAAGATATCTATGGAACTTCTGGGAAAATTGAGCTCTTTGGAAATCAAATTAAGGAAACAAGTGGCACCAAATTTGAATATCCACAAAGGCCAGACATGGAAAAATTGGAGACCACAAGGCCCTGGAAAAATGAGGATCAAAAGATCAGAAAATAATACATTTCTTATTTGCTTCCTTAACTTTAATGAACAATGTTTTAAAAGGTCCTGATACTAACCCAGGTTTATGGACGTAGGAAATGAGATTCAATGACTTGAAGGGGGTTCCCAGAAGATATGAATTACAGAAAATATTACATATGAGCTAATATGAAGGAAATGTGAGAACTCTTGTGTTGCTCTAGTACACCAGTGTTCAACTCCTGACCTTCCCTGACAAGGGTCATGATGAGAAAGAGCCAGACTCATGACTGCAAGAGCAAATTGGATGAGAGTCCAGCTCCTATCTTCACGGCACCTATTTCAGCAGTTTGCCCATGAGTCTTCCAGAACTAAGGACCCATCACATCACAGGAAGGAGAAAGAAGGCTGTAAGTCATAAAGATATGAAAGGTATAGACGTGAGTGCTCCCTTTCTCTATGTTCTCAACTAGAGTTTCACACAGTATATACAAATGAGGAAAGACTGAAGTATCATCTCATAAGTAAAGGTAACTTATGTGTCTCACCTAAACCCAAAGTTTTCCTGTTTCTTTTTGAAAACAAAATTCCTATGGAAAATCATATGTTTTCATTTTCCTCCAAAACACATACAAAGGTCCTGTTATGATCAGATTTACTTTGGCATTCCACCTGCCCTTCTTATTACAGGACCTGGAAAGCATAGGCGTGGTCTATACCAACAGAAACAATCCAGTTACTGCTTAGGACTAAAATGTAGCCAGCACCAAGTTGTAGCTATTTCCAAATCATCTTGCTCTAGAAAAGGAAATGAAAGAAGATAGGTCCGTTATGCCTTGAATTTACAAACAAACTTAACTAACAAACAAATTAACTTAAAAAGTCTTGCACACAAAGTTGAGTTGAACATGTGCAGAAAGACACTCTGTGTTAGAACAGCTAAGTCATTCCTTGTCTTCCTTTAAGTTAATACTGCTGTGATGCACTTTAAAAGCTCTACCTTATGTGTTTGTCATAGAAAATTGACTAAGACAGATATTACTCTAGTTGAAGATAGAAAGAAACAGATACACTACACCAATCATACAGGCATAATTATGAACCATCATCAAGTTAAAAGTCAAATCTCAAGTAACATCCACAAGCCATTAGACTCACATATTAATAAAAATGGGCATCTCATCTGAGGAATCAGTGATATAAGATACATGAGTTGAATGTTTCTATCCATTAACAGAAGGTCATATAAAGCCTTTCATGCTGACTTCAGCTGTTGAGTGGTTTGCTCTCACTAGACACAAGCTGCAATATGCTGGAATGATGTGAGTATTCAACTCAAATTTGAAAATTTGAAGCTTTCACAAACAAAAAAATTAGATGCAAGCAATATTTTACATCTAATTGAACTCTTATCATTGTAATTCTCCCATCTGTGGAACAAAATACCTGAAACCCACACCTTCAAGGAACAGAGGCCTAATCTGGCTCCTGGTTTCAGAGGTTCAGTCCATAGTCAGTTGGCCCCTCCAACGCAGAAACAGCACGGTGTAGTAGCAAAAGCTGCTTAACTGGTGGCAGCCAGGAAGCAGATAAAGAAAGGCCAGAAAGAGAAATATACTCCTCAAAGGCACTTTCCCTGTGGCCTATCTCTTCTAACCAAGTCCCACCTCCTAAGAGTACATTTGAGTATGAACTCCTTGATGATTAATCTAATGTTAAGTAAAGAGGTCCCATGATCTAATTACATTTCAAAGACCCATCACTGAACACTTGAGACTTTTGATGAACATTCTTGATCTAAACCATAACAGTTCTCAAATGCTGATCCTTCTTGGAAGGACCAAACTTGATCTTACTGCCAATTTGGAAAATCATGTGATACCTAGTTTTGGTGGCTGGATGAGAGGAGCAGCTAACTCTCTAGTCTTCATGGCAAAGATGATGATGGTAATCAGCTCCCGGGGCATTCTTTCTTGCCTCACTTCACTGCCATTGTATCTTACTTGGCCTATGTGCCTGGTCTGTTTAGAAAGCTGTGTTCAGGGGGTTAGTTTAACTGTTAAATTGACAGAGGGCCATGAAAACATGCAACTGTCAATAAATACTGTGCTAAATTATAAATTGGAGTGAGTGTTACAAAAGAAAATTATCCTTTATGAAAACTCCCATCAAGATTTGACACAATTGTCCTTATTTCTTTCCTTCAACTCACTCCTCCTTTAAAAGATATGAAGACAGGAATACCCACAGAACTTGAGGGATGGGAGGCGTGAGGCCTTGACTATGTCTGGGCCCATTTGTTTATATATCTATAGGTGGAACTGACTACAGGAATGAATACCAAGGACTGGGATTGCAACTGTAAATAGACATGCAATACAAGAACAGCTTGGGAATTAGACAGAGGCTAACAAATGAGAAAGTTTGGAAACATCAAGATCAGACCACATATGCAGCTGTGGATAAAATGAAGGGACAACTGAAACAGCATTGTTAAGAGGCAGTGGACCCACTCAATGAAGTGAAGATATTTCTATATCAGCTTCCCGATCTGGCAGTTAGAACACTGTGTTCTAGCTCCAAAACACTATAATATTCTGAGATAACCTCAAAACAACCAAAATTGGAGGCTGTAAAGAATGAGCTCAAAGTCAGCAGTATTGATTGAGAGCACAAACCAAATAGCATACACTGAAATTCAAATGAAGCTGCCAATGATAACAAATATCTGATGATAAGGTACAGCACTGGACTCGCAGAATAGAAGGTCATATAAAGCCGTGTTGAATGTTAAACAGTGAACTCAGTTGACCATATTAAACATGTGAATTTCAAAATGCTTATATACTACCAATGATGGCTCATACCTCTTTTTTCTCTGCAGTACTGTCTCACTGTCCTCATCTTTGCTAGATATTAACCCATAATCTAAACTGAACCTGTGAGCCACAGTAAGTTCATGTGAAAATCAAGAAACTGAGAATATGAAGCAGGCCCCTTGAATGATATTAGTGATTATTCTTCTTGCACTAAAAGTCAGTTAATTGCATACCCACAAATTCCATTTTCTAAGAAAAGGCCCTGTGCCACAACCTTGCTGGATCATGATCAAACTCAGTAAATAATTTGGTAGAGTTTAACCAAAGAACACAATGCTTTCAATTAAAAAAAGAATTTTATTCTGCTCAGTTTTTTTTGGAGGATGAAATGCCAAATATCATAGTGTCAGTTAAGTTCAGGTACCCCTGGAAGGATAACACAATGAAATTTTGTTGGGAGCATCTGCAAAGAATCAATCATCAGAGAAAATATAAAATATTCTGAGAAGGAACCTCCACAGTACCAAGGAAAGTTCAGAAGCTGAAGGGAGACTTGGCCACATCTCCCTCATCCCTTGACAGTCTCAGAAGTTTCAGAGAGCCTCAGGAAGCTCTACCCCACACCAGGATGACCTCAGCAGCTAAGAGGAGTCTCGGACACTCCTCACCCTCACCCTGATGGCCGCAGCAGTTGAGTGGAACCTGGGCATCACTCCCTCACACCCAGATGAGCTCAGTAGCTGAACATATCATTGGTTACCTCTTTCCCTCACATGGATAACTTTAGCAACTCAGTGGGCCATCAATGACAACTTTCAACAACTCCAGTACCTTGGTGAACTGGTAGGAGTTTCAGAGACCTCTCCCCAAAACCAGAGGACCTCAACAGGCAAGTAAGAGCATGGTGAGTTTGCCCCAAGCAGGGAACCTCAGCTGGTCAACAAAAGCCTCAGTAAACTCACCCCCCACACAGATGAACTTGGCAAGACACCAAGAGTGCAGGTGAGTTTTTCTTCCATACAGAGAGTGCTGGTTGGGCTGGCAAGAGCACTGGTGAGGATTACTACAATTTGGGGGTACCTAGCTGGGCCTGCAAGACCACTGGTGACACAGTAGGTCCCACCTGGGATACACATAGACAGGTGGGTCAGGTGGCATGAAAAGCCTAAAACCACAGTAATAATACAAAATAAGGTCTAGTTCACAACAACACTAATAGGCTATTCAGCCTAGGAAGAATGAAAACTCACACGACTGACCCACAAGAGAAATTCAGATGACTGACTCCTCCCCTACACTGCAGGACCCAGCAACTTGGTGAAGGTCACCCACTCAGTGGAACCCTAAGACACACACAAAGGACAGTTGAGGCTGGAGGGATTGAAATGAACAAAATATTAACCCAAGAGCTGAAAATGACAAAACAAAAAGCAAAATGCAATCTCAAATGAACAGCCCATCCAGAACAATTACAGGAGACATGAAAACAGAGGACATTGAAAGTACCACACTTGAAATTTCTGAAAACATAGCAAGTGAAATAAGCAAAATATCCATGAGGCTATAGAGGAAATCAGATTAGCAATAATCTCTCAGGTAAAGGAATAAATCACAACCTTAATAAAGGAGTTACACAGCATAAGTGTAGAAGACATAGATCAAAAAGCACAGGAGCATGGGAAATTGATAGAAACATTGAATGAAAAATGTAGGAAATAAACAGAATGAATAAAACAAATTCAAAGAGATATCAAGGAAATGAAAAATTCCATTAAAAACTGCAAAACTGCTTAAACAAAAGTGAAGATAGACTTTCAGACCTTGAAGACAGAATCACAGCTAGCAATCATGAAGGGAAACTCTCAAATATGACAGGGGACCATGAAATAACAATTCAACAGCCCACAATGATACAAAGATCAACAATATAAGATTGATAAGTGTCAGTGAAAATGAAGGAGTTAACCCAAATGACATAAACAACTATTTGCAGAAGTACTAGCAAAAAATATTCCAGATTTTTTTTTCTTTTGGTACCAGGGAACAAACTCATGACCTCACACCTGCCAGGCAGGCGGTTGAGCCACTGAGCCAAACTCCTCGCCCTAGCAGAAAATATGCCAAACATGGGAAAAGATTCTGATATACAAGTCAGTAGGGTATATAGAACTCCTAACCCTACTCCTAAATAAATCTACACCCATATAATAAGCTAGATCCCAGATATTCAGCATAGAAATAGAATATTCAAAGCTGTCAGAGAATAGAAACAGGTCAACAATCAAAGAAACCCCCTGACAATCACGACCAAATTCTCAACACAATCACTCAAGTCAGAACGAGCTTGGAGTGAAGTATTTCAATCCCTGAAAGAAAACAAGTATCAACCAACACTGACGTACCCTGCAAAACTATCTTTCAAAATTAATGGAGAAATAAGGTTCTTCCATGACAAAGAACATCTGAAGAAATTCATGTCCACAAAACGAACCTTAGAAAGCATACTAAAAGACATACTAGATAACGATAAAAATGATCATGATTCCCAGAAAAATAACAGAAAGAAACCACCAGGTAGGACAATCAATTAAACAAAGGATGAGGAGGGTGGGAGCAGGTAGCCATCAACAGGAAAATAACATGACAGAGTTAAGCTGATATGTATCAGTTACAGCCACCAATGTAAATGGCCTCAATTCACCAATTAAAATAAATAGGTTGACAGAATAGATCATGAAACAGGATCGAACAATATGCTGTGTACATGAAACACATTTAACTCAAAAAGAAAGTCATAGATTAAAAGTCAAAGGATGGAAAGCAACATTCCATGTGGCAGGAACACAGAAAAAAGTGGGGGTAGCTATTCTGTTTGAAGAGAATGAGTACTTCAAAGCAAAAATGATCAGAACAGATAAAGAAGGTCACTATGTACTTGTAAGGGGAAAAATTCCAGAAGAATAAATAACGATCCTAAATATATATGCACCAAATACAGGAACACCCAACTGTAAAAGACAAATAATAATAGATACGAAAATTTGAATATGAAATAACACAATTCTCACAGGGTACCTTAATTCCCCATTGTTACAAAAAGATAAACTAGACAAAGAAATAACATAACTGAATCAAACTTGCAAACAAATAAACTTATTAGATGTTTACAGTGTATTCCACCCAACAATATCAGAATGCAGACTTCTGATCTGCACATGGAACATTCTTTAATTTAGACAGTATATTAGACCATAGAACAAGCTTGAGTAAATGCAAAGGGAATGACATTATACCATGCATATTACCTGACCATAGTGCACTGGAATTGGAAATTAATGGGAACAGAAACTGCAAAAACTACGTAAACATATGGAAATCAAATAACAACCTCCTGAACAACCAGTGGGTCACAGATGAAATTAAAGAAGAAATTAAAAAATAGCTACAATTAAATGAAAATGCAGATAGGAAATACCAGAAACTGTGGGAAACACTGAAAATGATCCTATTAGGGAATTATACAGCAGTGTATTCTCTCAACAGGAAAATGGGATGAGTACAAACAAACAACCTAATCCTGCAACTCAAGCTTCCAGAAAAAACAGAGCAGGTCAAGGTCAAAGCTCATAGAAGGGAGGAAATGATGAAGATTAGAACAGAAACTAATGCCATTGAGACAAAACAATACAAAGAATTAATGAATTGAAGACTTGGTTCTTTAAAAGAATAAACAAAATTGATAAACCACTACCCAACCTTATCAAAAAAAGGAAAGAAAAAACTCAAATTCACGCAATGAGGAATAAAAAGAGCAAAAGTACTACAAATGCTGTGGAAATTCAGAAGATCGTCAGCACCTACTTTGAAAATCTTTACTCACATCGGCTGGAAAACACAGGAAAAATGGACAGATTCCTACAAATATATGAACTACCAAAGCTTACTCAAGAAGATATAAAAATTTTCAATAACCCATTTCAGTTTCTGAAACTGAAAACCTAATTAAAATCTCATCAACAAAGAAAAACCCATGTTCTAATAGATTCACAGCTGAATTCTACAAGAAATTTAGAGAAGATTTTATGCCAGTACTCCACAAACTCTTTAATGAAATTGAAAGAGAAGCAATTCTCCCTAACTCATTCCTGTGGGCAAGTATTGCTCTGATACCAAAACTAGAAAGATCCACCTCAAAAGGAAAATAATAGGCCAATTTCCCTCATGAACATTGATGCAAAAATTCTGAATAAAATACTATCAAATAGAATGCAGTAAATCATCAAGAAGTTTATACACCATGACCAGGTGGGATGCATTACAGGAATGCACAGAAATCACCAGGCAGGACAATCAATTAAACAAGGGATGAGTTGGGGGGGAGCAGGTAACCATCAACAGGAAAATAACATGACAGCGTTAAGCTGATATGTACCAGTTACAGCCACCAATGTAAATGGCCTCAATTCACCAATTAAAATAAATAGATTGACAGAATAGATCATGAAACAGGATTGAACAATATGTTGTGTGCAAGAAACACATTTAACTCAAAAAGAAAGTCATAGACTGAAACACACAAATCAATAAATGTAATATACCACATCAGCAGAGGCAAAGATAAAAATTACATGGAGATCTCAATAGATGTAGAAAGACTTTTGATAAATCCAATATGCTAGACAGTCTCTACCTCAATCTGACAAAAGCCATCTAAAACAAAACAACACCTGATATCTTGTTAAGTGGACAAAACCTGAAAACTTTCAGTCTAAAATCAGGAACACAATAACGATGTCCACGATCACCACTCCTATTCAGTACTGGTCTGAAACTATTAGCCAGAGCAATTAGACAAATAAAAGGAAAAAACATAGGAAAGCAAAAAGTTAAACTCCCATTAGTTGCAGATGACAGGATACTCTATATAGATGACACCAAAAATCCCATCAAAAGACTACTAGAGTTAATAAGAAAATTCAGCAGCAGGAACTCCTTGCAGCCAGATTCAGGGTCCGGGAGGTACCACACTCCAGGGTACGCTCCACCTAGATGCCTGGAACCAGGAGGACTTGGCCCCCACCCAGTAAGGCAGAGCCTCCACCCGGACGGTCCGGGAGGGTGCCCTCACTAGCTGTGCACAGGATCCGGCTCTACCGGGTCCTGCAACTCAGCGCAACCCAAGACTCAACGCGACCCTCAGGGGAATGCCCGGGCAGCCTCACAGGACACACAGCCACATAGGATCTAGAAGAAATTGACAAAATGAAAGACCAAGAGGCAGTCTCAATCCCCCACCCCACTGAGAACAAACCCAAGGGACACTGAAATGGAAGACAGTGGGAGACACAAAACTGAACTTTCAGAAATGATAGAAAATGCAGTAAAGAAACAGCAAAATGGCTGCCCGGGCCTGCCCCGCAGGCATAGCTGTTGGGCCGAGCTTGCGGACAGAACCAGGGTCGGGTCCGCGTCCCGCAAGGTGCCCAGCACAGCTCCCTGGGACCGGGAGGCCTTGGCCCCCACCCAGTAAAGGAGGAGACTCCACCTGCACACCCCGGGAGGCTGCCCTTCCTTGCTGGGCACGGGACTCAGCCTACCGGGTCCTGCGATCCTGCACGCCGCAAGACTCAGCGCGAACCTCAGGGGAACGCCAGTCAGCCGCGCAGGACACAGAGGTACATAGATTCCAGAAGAAAATGACAAAACAAAAGACCAAGAGGCAGTCTCAGTCCCCCAGCCCACAAAGAACAAACCCAAGAGATACTGAAATGGAAGACAGTGGGAGTCACACAAATGGACTTTCTGAAATGATAGAAAATGCATTAAAGAAACAGCTTGATGAAGCTATAGAG
>RJWM01038266.1:0-16855 GCA_004363535.1 Dasyprocta punctata | reverse complement strand
AGGGATTAACCTATGATTTATATTATGGCTACTTTCCCTATGGAAATAATACAATAAGAATTCTCCAGGGAGTATTCTTCTTTTGCTCACAAATGCAAACTACTACAAACATTAGTGAGAGAAAGATGGCTGATAAATCTCCTAAAAGTTAAGCATAACTATAAAATACAGTACTGATGTTTTAGTTTGCAATGATCTCGGGTAATGTAAAAGGAAGATTTTGTAGTAATCACATGGCCAAATAAGTACAGAATGAATTGGTGCTGCCAGGCATGGGAGTGCACGCCTGTAATCTCAGCACTTGGAAGGCTAATGTAGGAAAATGGCAGTGAGTTTGAGTCCAGCCTGTGCTACATATAGAATACAAGGCCAGTTGAAGCTGCACTGTGAGGTTGTATATCAAAAAAAAAAAAAAACAAAACAAAGCAAACAAACGAGAATAAATGTTTGTTATACTAATTATCCTGTCATTATAATGATCGGTTTTCCAACATCTGGTTATACCATCAAAGATTTTTGTAAACATGCATTTTCATGACAGAACAACAAACTTTAACTCAATTTTAATCATGATGTCACACTTTTATTTCATGAAGGCTGTGTGTTACACACATAATGATCCAAAATGTGAACAATTTAGATTCAATGTGGATAGAAAAACAAACACATTGAGCCTGTAACTCACAAGGCAATATAGCATTGATACATTGATCAAATATCAAAATAAGCTTTGCTAGCCAGGCATGGTGGCACAAGCCTTTAATCCCAGCACTCAGGAGTCTGAGGCAGGAGGATCATTGTGAGTTCGAGACCAGCCTGTGCTACAAAGTGAGTTCAAGGCCAGCCTGAACTGCATAGTGAGACCCTGTGTCAAAAAATAGGGCCAGAGATTTAGCTCTGTGGTGTAAGTACCTGACTGGCAGGCACGAGGTTGTGAGTTCAGCCTCTGCTGATAGATGACAAATAGATAGGTAGATAGATAGACTCAAAAATTTGCAGTTTTATTAGGGAATGAAGGGCCGGGTGAGAGAGCTATGCTATTTCAATTTTTCAAGTTATGCTGTTTCTAATTTTTCAAAATGAAATGGAAAATTTCAAATATGATCATGAAAAGTAACACAGAGATAAATACGTCTCACACTTTGCCCTTGTGATCACATCCCTCCCAGATTATATGTTATTATAGGAAGAGTAACAACTCAGCTTCTTAACACATCATTTTTGGGGAAACATCTTAGTCGTAATAATATGGCCATTTGAGCGTTAAGTGCCTGTGTCTGTTTGTTAAATGACTTCCTGGACTGTGGCGTGGCTTAGTGCTGTAGCACATGAATAGCATACACAAAGACTTGGTTCAACTTTCAGCAGCTCAAAAGGAAAAAAAATATGATTGATAATTTGAAAATTTGCTCTCTCTCTTTAGGTTATACTGCATTTTTTGTACTGTATGAAACAAACTTTAATGTATGTTTTATACATAAATTTAATTTTTTAGGGTTTGAAGAATATATGCTCAGGAGCACCTGATGTCTCCACTCCCAGGATTGGAGATGTTAATTTCAACAACTTCATGGGAGTGATGGCTGCTATGCAGTTGTTATTTATTCATGCTAAAATTACTATTTCCCCACAGTCAATTAAAATGTGGCTAGGCTTTATTCCAGGACCTTCATGGCTTCACTGATCACATTTGTATCTCTGACCCACTTACAAGTTATTCCTGTGTGATGGGAGGTATGAATTTAATTAGGTTATTTTCACTAGGCTATCTATTCTCATAGGACCATTTAAAAGTTCATTTTTTGATTGCCAGCAATCTAAGATTTCACTTTGCCATCCACTCTCTTTTCATACGTCCTTGAGTCTTTTGCTGGGTTTTCTGTTCATTTGACTGATCTCTGCCCATGTGCCAGCACCATACTACTTTAGCATAGAAGTTTCATATGTCTTAAAACATTTGTCTCATGGCTTCTCTTTTTCTGCAGTCTTTCGTGTACACTTTTGAGTAGGAACTTTTGTACAAATTTGTATATCTCCACTTCAAAAGTAAAAAAGACAGAAGCTGCTGAAACTCATTCTCTTGGAGGCTGACAATCTAAAGTAGTTTTGCATCAGCTGTCTTAGGCCTTGGGATCCATGAGGTCCCAGGGGATGAGTGGGAGAGGAGGTGATCTCAGGAGGAGGCAGGAGCGACTGAGGGGCGGTCAGGTCTGCGTGCGCAGGGATCCTTTCAGGAGAGCAGCAGGGTCTGGGAGAGCCGCCTGGTCTCCAGGGAGAACATCAGCAGGTCCCGCTGGGTCCTCCTTCTAAGGTCCTCCCGCCTCTCAGATCACTGTACTGTGAGCGAGCTGCCAACACCCGACCCTCTGGTGACTCACGTGTGAACACTGTCCAGCACACTGCCCCCTGCAGCTGCACCATGTCCCACAGCCAGGAGAATGTGGAGGTGTTAGCAAGGGGAGGTTGATTTGAGAAGGCCTCCTGAGAGCAGTGCCCACCCCCAGTTACTGAATTTGTGACAGGGTTATCAGATCACCATCAAATGCAAGGAAACTTTGGGCACATTCCCTTTTATTTGAAAGAATGCTGTGCATATGCTGAGTGTGTGTGTGTTATGTGAAACATCTGGTTCTAGAATTTATGTATGTTTAATTAGTCTTCAAACTAGATAGAATGATTTATTCAAACTCCTCTAAAATTAACTGCACTTTTACTAGTCTCATTACTTTACATACATGTATATGTATATACATATAGATATACTTGCATATATAAATGTCTTTTAAATTAAATGTTTTAAACTGTGTATATTGATATTGGTGAAATATTTGAAAAACATCTGAATAATAGATCACATTATAATATTTTTTCCTAATTTTTGTTTCTTTTTGTATTTTATCACTTTATTTTCTGATAGTATTTATTTTATGTTGGTGTTGGTAGTATAGAGATAGCACTTATCATCCAAATAATACCAATAAATATTCCTTTAAAATCTGTTGGTTACAATTTCCTGTATATTGTTTACCCAGCTGAATCAAGACAGTAAGTTTCAAGTTAATGAGATACAAGTTGATATAACGTGTGTTTACATGTCCTCTCAAAGCCTCATGTGGTCATGGGCTGGTCTTTCTTAGAGGTGGCTGGATCTAGAGTGTGTGACACTGAGGTTGATTCATCATGCAAGGAAATTCTGGGCACACTCTCTTTTATCAAGGGCACCAGGTCCAAGAGTTTGAGTTCCACTCTCCCTAACAATCTTGGGGAAATTTAAGAGATAAGAGTTAGATTGTGCTGTGGTCATCCCTTATTTGCTAACTTCTGCTAGTGATGAACAATTTTTACTCTGCATTGCCTGTCTGCAGTGCCACCCTGCCTTGGAGCCAACAAGATTATGAACTGAAACCTCTACAAACCAGCAACTAAATAAACCTTTCCTCCTTTAACTTTGGTTGTCAGATATTTTGTCTCAGCAATGGGAAGAGTAACTGAGATACTAGTATATGTGTTATGTGTGTATTAATAATCATAATAGAAGTTCTTTTCTGCACATATAAAATAATTTATTTTGTGAAATATAGCAAGGGTTGACTTTTATTTAACATTGAAAACAAGGAGCAAGAAGTCGTGTAGATAAATTCAACTCTTTCATGATCCTATATTCTTATTTTCCATTTGTTTTACTACCTGTTTTCTCTTATTTTTTTCTTTTTATTGTTTTGTTTGTGAAGCAATCACAACCCTTTAATCGTTAGCCAAAGTTTAAAATGGAAATTTTATTTCGCTTTCTTATTTTTCTTAACTTATCTTTGATAGATATATGGCATCATTCAAGCAGGCATTAAGCAAATATGTACATGTGCCAAAAAGCATATTGTCTGTCCCTCAAATGCCTAAACCATCACTCAAATGAAAAATAGAGAAAGGTACAGTATCACCTTGTACAGCCTTGACCTCCAATAAGTTACACTGTTGAACTGGGTTCTACCACTTGTCAAGATCCACTAGGATCTGATTCCTAGGTGACAGTATTGGTTTTATTGAGGAATCATGAAACTGATTTTCATAGCATCTCCACCAACAATGGAGAAAGTTTCCTTTATCCCAGTGGCATCACCAGCATCTGTTATTATTTGATTTATTATCATATTATTTGATTTCTTACCCCATTCCATCTAGGGTAAGATTGTATTGTTTAGCATTTCTCTAGGGGCCAACTGATCAGAACCATTTTTTCATGTACTTATTGGCATAATGTTAGGGGAAATAAATCAGACACACGAGTACAGATATCACATGCTTTCTTTTATGTGAGAAACTCAAGATATAAATAAAGAGGATGATACAAGATAGGTAAAAAGATGTAGGGAGATCTTTTTCAAATGAAAGGGTAAGAAGAGATGGAGGGAAAGAAGGGCAACAAGGTTTTTAAAAATAGAGAACAGAAGAAAAAATGAGAATAGAGCTTTTACAATTCAGAAAGGGAATAAGGGTTTGGAAACAAGTTAGGAATGGGAGTGAAAAGGACAAAAAAAATGAAATGGGCTATAGTCAAGCACCACAAAATAAATCCAATCATTATGTATTACAAACATATAATGATACAAATGCATAATCAAGTCAAGCAAAGAAAGTATAATGATGTATGAAAAGGAGAGTTCCATTGTATTCATATTTGTAGTAAGAACAGTCTCAATCTTTTCTCTTTGCAGGCCTCAATCACATATTACAGTTATATTCATTAAGCTTGTATTTTTCATATTCATGACATATTCATCTTGCGTAAGGGGAAATGGGCACCTTCTGCCCAGCATCTCCTCCTCCCTTTCTTTCAGCTTTTATTCATTGCTATTCTCCATCTTCCACATGAGTCCTGCTATATCAGTTCTCTCATACACATCTGGTGATTAGAAACTGCCTGTCCCTGTCCAGCTTCATTCACCAAGCACAAGGCATTCAAGGTTCATCCAGGTTGTCATATACAATAGGATTTCTTGGTGTTTTGCAGTCCCAATAATATTGCATTGTACATGAATCATGAATCACATTTATTAATCTGTTCATCTGCAGCTGGACACTCAGATTGCTCACCTATCTTTGATTTTCAAACAATGTTGTAGTGGATACAGGATTATAGATAGCAGTTGGAGATCCCTGGACCCTTCATTTAAATACACACTCAGCAGAATTTCAGAGTTCTAGGAGAGATTTTATTTTATGGGGAAGCTCTGTGGTATTTTTGTTTATTTCTAAACTAACTGGTATTCTCACCAATGGGGTATAAGCATTCATTTTTCACCACATCTTCACCAACACTTACTATGAGGTCTGTGAGGTGTGATCAAAATATGGTGAATATTTGTATTATAAAAGTATTTTTAAGGTAAAATTTTGTTCCCTTAATGGGAACTCCCCTCCCTTCATACACACTCGCCTTGTGAGCCTGTCATTTTCTGCAGCAGTTCTGGGAGTCCCCTTTCCTGATTCTTATAGTTCCACTATTGTGGCTGCATTTGTGTATTGAATCAAGTCAAACCACTTAACTGTCATGGACCTTCTGACTTTGAGGAAGAGCCAGAAGTCACATGTCGCCAATCCAGTGAATAAGATAGGTAAGGATACCCTGTAAATTTTTTATTAACCTCAATTAAAATCAATGGATCTGTGACAAAATACCAGAAACACAGAATACAGAATGGAGAACCTCTACAAGAAATGATATTTGAACATTTATATCCACAAGAATGAAGAGACAGGAACTTTATACCACATCACATGTAATTTCATTTTAAGAACTTCATTTAAGATTTTTTTTACTGTGTAACTCCAAGAAGAAAGTATATGGGAATTTCTCCCTATCATTCAGCTGGACACAGGTGTCTTGGATGTCACTCATAAATCACAAGCAAAAAAAGAAAATATAACAAACAGAAATTCACATGACATTGCAATAAAGTGAATGATCTTTCACAACAAAACAAAAATGTAACTGAATGAAGAGACAGCTCACAGTTTGGAAGAAAATATTTGCAAACAATATACTGATAAGTGACAGGCATGTAAAATATTTAAAAACTGGAAACAAGTCAATATGAAAAAAAAAACAAGCAAAGAATGAGCAATAGCAATTTTACACCTATTGCTTTTAAATGTTATCCCAGGAGGTAAGATTGCTCGACCAAGGGGATATTTATTATAAATAATTTTCTAGTTTATTTTAGAATTTGTTATATAGCTATAAATGTTGTTTATATGGTTAAAGGCGGCAAAATAACAGTTTCCAAAGTTTATCATTATATAGACTATGATAGATCCCATCATTATTACTGACTGTATTACTTTAGCCCAGGTGATATACTTGTTCTAATCAGTTGTGTTTTATAAGCCAAGAACAAGATGATGTGAGGGTCAGAAAAATCATTATAGTCCAGGACAAAGAACCAAGGGCGAGGCCAAGTAGGGAACAACTTCTCATTCCTAACAAACTGAAGAAGTAGATTCTTTGACAGACTGAAAAGCCAAAGGCCAGCTATACCTGGAAGACATCTCTGAAATTTAGTCATTTCCTAAGGACTTCTTGATACTAGTGGCAAAGTGAACTACCATTAGCAATTTGCAAGCATCACTGCAAAAAGTAAATTTAAAAAAATTAGAAGACACAGAAGCAAAATGGAATCCTAGACACCTAGCTTGACCAGAGCGGTGGAACCAATCAAAAGGCACACACACGAGCTCTCTGTAACAGTATCAATGGAATTAGCAAAGGAGACTAACGAGGCTCTAGGAAAATGATCTGAAATATTTTCTCAGGTAGATAAGGAGATGATCACCGTAATACGACACATGGTTTGGTGATCTACAGTAGGTAAAGATTAAAAAAATACAGAAAATCTAAGGTAAAGGATGGAAACCATGAAAGTCCCAAAACAGGAAAATAAAGTGGAATCCATGAAACAGATTCAAGCAGATACACAGGACACTAAAAATTCTACAGAAAATATACACAGGACTGAATATATGTGAGGGCAGTATATCAAAAGTAAAAGACAGGTTTGTGGTTATTCATCATGAAAAGTAATGCTTATAATAGCAAGAAACCATAAAGAAAATCAACCCAAAATTCTCTAGGTGGTCAAAGAATTATCACATAATAAAACCAGGAGACAACACAAAGGCCATTAAAAAAATATTCACACAACTAATGGCAGAAAATGTTCCAAGAATGAAAAAGAGAATTTGACAGACAAATAAATGAAGCATACAAAAGTCCAGTTAGACAGGATAAAAAAAAATTACCATTGTACATAATAGTCAAGATTCCAGAAATTCAACACAAGCACAGGACATTAAAAGGTTTTAGAGAAAATAACCAAATCACCTATGAAGTACAGCCCATCAGAATCACAGCACTCTCAGCACAAACCCTCAAGGCAAGAAGAGCTTGGAGTTAGAAACTTCAAGCCATAAAAGGAAACAAGTTCCAAAAATATATATCAGAATTGAACCAAAACTTTGAACAAATGAACTTAATAATATCTACAGACTGTTCCACCTCACATCAAAAGAGTATACATTCTTCTCAGCTGCGTGCAGGTCTTTCACCAACACTGACCAGGCACTAACGCATACAAAATGCTCAAGTAAATGCAAAGGAAATGAAACTATTCCATTCATTTTTAAAAGCATGCTGTTATGAAATTGAAAATCAACTGCAAAAAACCCACAAAAACTGCTTAAATACATAAAATTAACTAATACCATCCTGAAAAGCCAGTGTGTCTCAGGTGAAATTAAAGAAGAAAGTGGACAGCTTTTACAATTAGACAATTATGCAAGGATAACACACTGTAACTTATAGGATGCAATGACACAGACTGTCTAGGTGATATGTAGTTACCCTAATTTGAATAGTTCAATTAATGTCCCACAATAATTTCTGGAATTTTATTAATATTGATAATGCTGGTAAAGAAAATGTTCCATGTATACCAAGTGCATCCTAAAATGGAGGAGGTCCTTTCATGAACCCCAACATGGCTGCACGTGAAGGACATTCTGCTCTGTGAAATGAGAAAGACATATTGGGACAAACACTCAATGATTTAGGTATATGTGGATTTTCATAAAGTTGAATTCATGTACATACAGAGTAAAAGTAATGTTACCAGATTGTAGCAGAGGGGACTAGATGAGGAATCTGGATATACTGACCATGTGTACCAATTTTTGATTGAACAGAAAGAATAAGCTTTTGTGATTGTCTTACACTTCTCATTTATGAGAGAAAATACTCAACACTCAAATTTTAGGAAAAAGGTTTACTTCAGCTCATGTGTTGTAGAGGATTCAGCCCATAGTTGACTGGCTCCAAGGCAGGGTGGCCTGGCAGAGGAAAAACAGACCATGGCAGGCAGAAGGCACCAAGCAGTGAAGCAGAAGCCTTTCTGTTTTATCACCTCTAGGCTACTTGCCTTTTGGACTGTACCACCCACAACAATAGTGGGCCTACCCATTATTCACACACAGAACCGTGTGTATCCAATCCATGAAACAAGTTAGTAATCATACACCCTTAATCCTAGCAGCACACAATGTAATCCCATCATCACATATCATAGAACCAACCACTTTGGAAATACCCTAACTTTGAGCCCATGAGGGTTTGGGGGATCGGTCTAGATGGAAGCCATAATAGTGATGACTTTCACAGAATTGTGGTATATAGTACATTATTCAATTGCTTAAAAAAATAGTAGATTTTAACTATTTCACATCCCAACATGTTTTGAAGCAAGAACTCTGAATGAAAAATTTGTGAATTTGCCTTATTAAACATTCCATTTTATAAAACATAATCACATGCATCTCACAGTTAGACACAATTGCTGTTTATCAATGAATGAATAAATAAAATTATCAAAAACAAAAAAAATCTGTAAATATAAAATATTCCATGACAAAATCTTCAGTTTCATGATTCAAAAAGCCTATCTCATAATGATACATCAATTGAACATACATGAAAAGAAAAGACAATATAGAATTTCATGAAGCAACTAATGAAAATAATGCATTCCATGTACAAAGACAAGAAGACTAACAAGGGTAACATAGTTTTGCATTTTAAACCTGGAAACTAAAAGTCAATCTGCTTGTTTATTCAAAAATCTGGAGGAGGCAGGGGGTTTACCTCAGCAGCACAAGCATCTGCCTGGCAAGCACAAGGTCCTGAGTTCAATCCCCAGTACAAAAAAAAAAAAAAAACACTTTGGAGGAAAATAAACCTGGACAGAATATCTGAATACAAATCTTAATTAAAATTATTAGAGCAAAAATAATTTATGTTCAACGAAAAGATTCAGAATTGCTAACACCATAACTTTAAATAAGTATTATTTAAATATAAATTAGAAAGTGATGTTTGCATTGAAAACAACTATATAAATGATGTGCACACAGACTTATTTTGAAAAGAAATGTGCATGTGTTAGTGTGGTTGAGGCTCATATTTCTACAAATACAGAAATCAAGTTGAGATTTGCACCATACCTACAAACATACAGTTTTAATTTTCACCTACATACATAAAGTTAGAATATAGACGTGAACTCCTCAGTAATAAAACATAGAAAGTTACTGTAGTTCAGGCATCAGAGGAGGGTGAGACATGTCCAGACCTAAACCAGGCTGTGAGTTCTGGGTGACAGGAGGTCCAAGGTGCTGAGCACTACCTGATTCTGTGAGAAACTAAGTACAGAGACACAGGGAGCCTGGTGCTCCTATTGTGCCAGTACAAGACTGGTGAGAAATGAACACCAGGACCTCAGTGCTGAGGATTTTCCAGGCGAGGCTTTGATAGGAAACGTCTGGAGAATTAATCGTTCAATTCTGACATGTAAAAATAATATATATCTTCCTCCACTAGGATGCAAGTTAAACTGCTTAGACTCAGGAAAAACAAACTTGTTTACTTTATGCATGAATCCACTCGTATGCACTTTTGATGGGAAAAATTTACTATACATGCAATTGGCATTATCTGCTGCTCTCCAGGTAAATCCCAAAAGCCGTTATAGTTCCATCTGTCTCCGTGCTATAGTCTCATTCATGTTTTTCATTTCAGTCAAGATCTGAGTGAATCAACCATGTCCTGTATCTTTTCATTCAGAATGAAGTCAGAACCCTAAAACCTCAAGGATGCAAGTTTTTGAAGGTCAGTTGTTTTGTGTCCTAATTTTCATTGAGTGAAACAAAAACATTTCACCAGATATAACAGAAGGGAGTAGCAAGACTCTCAGTGTTACTCACCCAGTGTGTCCCTCCGATCTGAGTTGCATCCTGTAGACACAACTCTTAGGCTGAGTAGAAGAGCGAGAGAAAAGGGCACCTGCAGACAGCAGGATCTTCTCACAGGACCACTCACTCATGAGGCTTTTCCAAGTTAGTCAGATCCTAAAATCGAGGTTCTCTCAACAGCACAGGCATCCCTTAAGGTGGAACGCACACTGCATGCACAGACACCTATGATGTCTGACATTGCTCTTAGCTCACAGGGATTCCAAATATATTCAAAGCATTTTGGTGATATAGGCCAGATGTTCAGGGTACCAGACAATGAGTATAACATACACAACTATACAAAATACTCAGCAAGAAAATAAGAAATAATTATTTTCTTCATCATAAGATGTACAGACAGAATAATATGTAGACACGCGAAATAGATAACTCACATGTAGATTCTAGGGTAACAATATACATCAAATAAATTAAACCATTTACAGATGATATTTTAATATCTATGTTTTAGTCAAGAAAACATTTGACAGTGAACAGAGAACATTCTACCCAGAGCAGCATTAATTTGCCTGTTGCGTAGACAGTAGATGATGGGATTTACGAATGGGGGCACCATGGTGTAGAACACGGCAGTCAGTAGATTTCTAAGGGATGGTTTCTTTGCAGTGGGACTTAAGGCAGCCACTGACCCAGAAATGAAAAATAAAAGGAGAATGACCAACTGAGGGGCACAGGTGGACATGGCTTTGTTACGGGCTTCTACAGAATGGATCCTAAGCACAGTTAAAAATATATTAACATACGACACAAACATGAAAGTCAAACATAGTGAGAGAAAGCAAACACTTAAAGCAAGGATTACAAATTCAGAGAACTGGACATCAGAAGATGAAATCCTCAGAATTTGAGGTACATCACAGAAATATTGATGGATCACATTGGTCTTGGTGAAGGGAAGCCTGAATAGAGATCCTGTGTGGACAGCGGAGTAGACCAGACCTGTAGCCCACGAGCCAGCTGCAGCCTGGGAGCACAGACTCGGGGTGACGATGAGCCCATAGTGCAGAGGGCAGCAAATGGCCACATAGCGATCATAGGACATGACCACCAGGAATGCGAATTCCACAACTGCAAAAAGAATATGGAGGAAAATCTGTGCAGCACACTCTGACAGGGAGATCACCTTACTGCCAGTCATGGAATTCAGTATGGCTTTGGGAACAATAGCTGAGATGCTGCCAAGGTCTAGCAGAGATAAGTTGCTTATAAAAAAGTACATGGGAGAGTGCAGACGTGTGTCTGTGATGATGAGAGTGACAGTTACTATATTGCCTGTCAATGCTCCCAGATAATTCACTAAGAACAGCACACCTTGCAGAACCTGGAGTTCCCGGGAGCCTGCGACATCCATGAGGAGGAATTCTGTGAAGATGGTGAGGTTGTCCATGTCTGCCAACCTGCCGTGTTCTCCACAGAGTCAGAGGTTACAGCGAGCAGAGGATGCTTTAAGCAGAATATAGAACTGCAGAGTGGCTTTTGTTCAGGAATGCTGTAGAGTATAGATAGAAAAAATAAATTATCGTGAAATTCAGTGAATGTACATGTTTCTCTTTCCTTCCCAAGCTACTGACAGAGATCCTGTTAATATCTATGTAGATGGTATGAGTATGACACCAGACATTTCACGACACACCATTCTCCCACTTCAGGCTCTTTCAAGAAGTGTGAGTGTGACTCTTTTCTTTCCCCCTTTGTACTGTTACCTAAGAAATCTGATTCAGGTCATAAAAATTCTAGATTTCTGTTGGGAATGTATAGAATCTTTCAATCTTGCACTCTTTGTGTGCATACTTTATCAAAAGAAAAAACAATCAAACAAACAAATGAAAAAACTGCTTAAAATATTCCTCCAAAATGCAGCCTTCTACTAGACACAGACTCTAATATGTATTTGGGGGCCTATTTTCTTTCCTAAACTTCCATCTACTTGTTTTCAAATCTTTGATAAAACCTCATTGTATAAGTGTTATTATAAGTTTAAGTTATTTATCTACACCTGTTTTGTAGCACCTAAAATCATAAATTATTTGTTTAGAGATTATCTTTTCAGAGCTAAAATTAGTTTTATATAGACATCATCTCAATATTATTTTATTTTCACTGTTGAGAAACAGAATTGAAATATGATAAATAAAATATTAGTCTATATATTTGTTAATACAATTTATGCAAATTGATATTGTAAAAACATTTGTAATTTTTCCATTCCCATGCATAATGATAACTTACCTATTTACATATTCATATGGTTTCCAGTTATTTCCAGAATATTTTATTCCTATAAATATTGGTTTCTCTGAGAATCCTTTCTATAGCATGTGGTTCCCTTTATTTGCTTAATTCTCTAAATGAGAAGAAAATCCTCATAGCTCAGAAAGTTACTATTGAAACCAGTACCAATTGATAAAGTTCATACTATCAACATCTGCTGCACATTACACTTATGCCTAAATTTACTTTCCTTTATTAAAATAAACACTATGTTTCTTAAAAATCTCCTTCCCATTTTCTGTCTCTTTTTTTAACATACGAGTGCTAAATTCGCTTAAATTCCTATACTGAATCATCATGATCCAGAGAAGCAAAGGAAATCCAAGAGTTGTTCTTTATAAATATCATTCATTTCTCCGTAGTATTTTTGAAAGTCATAAATTCACAGATCTAAATGTGGACAACACAATGATCCTGAATACTAATTCTCCACAAATTATTATATAAGTGATAGATAATAATATATCTAAGGATTTAGAGTAATTATTACAATATCTAAGAATGATGCTAAGGTTAAAAATTGCCCATGATAACAATACTAGACATTTCAAAATTTTTGCCAGTTATTTTTGGTTTGATTTGCATGAAATGCCACATAATTTTTATCTGCTTATAGATTTCCTAGCTATCCTTTTTAACTCCAGGTCAAAAAAATGGAATTTGCATGAACTGATCCTCTATTCCAAAGTATTAAACAATCACTATGATTTCTGTCTGTGACCTACAATAAATACAAAGCACAGATCTTTGCAGAGCATTTGAGAACTACCTGCCTGAAGTGAACTTTAGAATCTGAAACAATCCACCTGTTCTACAAGCACACAAAGATCATTAGGAACTGAAACACTGGCTTGAGATTTTAAAGCATTTAACAGCTGATTGTATATGATTTATGCATTTCTATTGTTAATAGAAACATGTGTATTGATGTTTGAAAGCAAACCTGAGCAGTGAATTAAAGAGTCCAACTTCACTATAGAATATTAATTTTGAACATTGGGAGACTCGACAAAATCCATGCTCCTGCTTATTTCTTCACTGAGTAAAGTGCAAACTCTCTGATCAGTGAGACTGCCAGTGTGGACCATGCACGCAGCACAACTTCTGTAATAGATGCAGCCCTGGTGAGTGTTCCCTGAGGACACGTGGAGGTCACACTTCTAATGAGCTCTGTGGACCTGGTGATCCCAGTCTCCAAGGAGGCCACATTTCCTCTAAATTCTAATTGGTGAGTATTTCTGGACATATAATTGAGACTAATTTAATTTCCAGTATAGTTTTTAAGAGCTAAAGTTTGTGTCATAAATAACCATTCAATAAGGAAGTAGTCACATATGCTTCATTCCTCACAGGACAGCTAACACATTTTCAAGTTGACTTCTCATTATGAAACAATGTACTGATACTACAGTAAAATGAAACATCTTGACATTGCATAGTCAAGTGTGGCATCTGAGTGACTTCTCCTCTGTGCAATGGCATTTTTCAGATGACCAATGCTTGATGCTAAAGAATTATGCATGACTCCTATTGAAATCTGAAAAATTTAACTCAGATCATGAAAAATTCACTAATAGGGCTTTGGTTTTCAAATTTCATCCATTCTTCAAAAAATCCTAAGTATTTTTGTATTACTCTGGGACAAGTGAGAAATATCGGAAATTACAAGAAAGTATGATTAAAATACTCATTTCTCTTTCTAATCATACATCAATGCAAGGCAATTTTTGTAGTTCAAACAAATACACTACTGCAATCAGATGAGTAAAAGGACATGGAGATTTACTTGCCTTTACTGAGCCAAACATCAAACATTATTTCAAGAACATGACAAATATTCCAACTTCTAACCAAGCTCAGGAGTGCTGCATGCAGCAGGCTAACTGTTGGACATGAGCTTCCCAGTGATACCTAGGATGAAACCCAGTGATGCCAATAATCGTTGTGCTCTGGTATCTGAGAAGAATAAGACCCGGTCTCTTCACCTCACTGACTCATCCGCAGCAGAGAAGTGGATCACAGAAGTAACCCAGACCACACACTCTGGGACCTGTATGGGCTATGAGGAGGAATGTGGCACATACATCCTCAAGGGCCACATGGCTGTGAGCACAGTCCTTTTTGAGACTGGAGCCAAAGGGTACCTTCGAGACCCCACCCTCTGGTCAGTTTTATATGTTGGTGGCTTATATTACCTGCTTGCAATGTGACAGTGTTGGATCTCTCATGAAAGATCACAAAAGTCCTTGTGGCATCAGTTATAGCACATTCTTTGATGGCCTCTTGGAGGCAGGAATTTTAGTATTGTGAGGATAGGGCTTTTAAGATTTTCACTAAGAATGTGGATTTGGTGACCCCTGTGAGGACCATGTGTAATTTGAATAACTATTCAAGCCTGAACTTGGAACCCATAACTTAGGTTCTCATTCAGATCAAAATGATAGATGTGGAAAATCTTACAGACAAAGAGCTTGAATGTCTCCATAATTTTCACAAGGCTTTGAGGGATTGGACTATAAAGGAACCACAGAAACACAGTCAACCTGACACTCATGTGGCTTAGTAGAGAGACACAACTGTTTAAAAATATGAATACCTCCCTGATCTTATTTTTGGAAGATATTCTTGGAGAAAGAAAAAAACATAATAGACCACTGACATTTTCTTTTTTCTTGTTTTTTCTCTCCAACTCCTCTTCTTACTTTTAGATCCTCAGGAAAACTGATAGTCTTCTTTACTATTTGCTGTTTTCTTGAAAATGCTTCATATTTTATGATTTTTCATTGGAAATAAACTAGGCATAATACTGCTACAGTTGGAGGAGAGTCCCCCAAAGGATGAAGGTTCACTGAGGAAGGATGTCCCAAGCTTGCTGGCTCTATCTGGTGGGGAAACAATGATTCTCCTCTAACAGACACAGTCCCATTGCTAGCATATCATTCATAATCTGCTTGGTGTTCCTGGCTATACTTGTGACAATGGACCAAAAATGTTAATGCATCAAAGAATTTGGCATAATACTAGGGGAAATAAATCAGACACACAAGTATAAATATCACATGATTTCTCTTATGTGAGCAACACAAAATATAAATAAAGAGGTTACTAAAGGATAAGTAAAAAGATGTAGGGAGGTCTTTTTCAAGTAAAAGGGGAAAAATATATGGAGGGAAGGATGGGTAACAGGATTTTTAAAAATAGATAACTGAAGAAAACATGGAAATAGAGTTTTTACAAATCAGAAGAGGAATAAGAGATTGGAAAGAAATTAGGGATAGGAGGAGAAGGGACAAAATAGAATGAAGATGGACTATATTTAAGTACCCCAAAATAAATATAATAATTGGGTACTACAAACATGTGCTAATAAAATGCATAATTAAGCCAAGGAAAGAAAAAATTCATGGTGCCTGAATAAGACATTTTTACTTCTTTCTTATGCATCACCACAGAGACCTATCATTTTATTGATACTGGTAGTGAGAACAGTATCAATCTATTCTCTTTGCAGACCTCCATCACACATTACAGTTTTGTTACTTAAACTCATACTGTTTCACATTCATGACATATTCTTCTTGCATAAGGTGAAATGTGAATCTTCAGATGGTCTCTACCTCAACATCATAAAAGTCATGTACCATAAACCAACAGCCAACATCTTACTAAATGGAGAAAAATGGAAAACTTTCAACCTAAAATCAGGAACAAGGGAAGGATGTTCATTATCACCAGTCCTATGCAACGTAGTCCTGGAAACAGCCAGAGCAATTAGGCAAGAGAAAGAAATAAAGGGAATAAGGATAAGAAAGAAGAAGTAAAGTTATCATTATTAGCAGATGATATGATACTGTACATAAAACACCCCCAAAAATCCATTGAAAGACTTCCTGATGTAATAACCAAATTCAGTAATGTTGCTGGATACAAGGTCAACACTCAAAAATCAGTAGCATTCCTGTACACAAACAAGAAACTCACTGAGTGAGAAATAATGGAAACCAAATCCTTCATTACAGCACCTAAAATTTTGAAATACTTAGGAAGCAATCTAACAAAGGAAGTAAAGATCGATACAGTGAAAATTACATTACTCTGAAAAAGGAAATTTAAGAGGATTTCAGAAAATGGAAAGATATTCCCTGTTCATGGATAGGAAGAGAAAACATAATGACAATGGCCATTCTCCCAAAATTGTTATACAGATTTAATGCAATACCAATCA